>MSJI02000789.1:0-90322 GCA_001931905.2 Cladosporium sp. IMV 00045 | reverse complement strand
TCGAGAAGCGAGTGCGAATAGGAGATGTTGACGCACTTGAGGGCACGGAAGTAAGCAGATTTGCCATCGAGCTCGCGGACGAACGCCTCGTCCCTCATCGCACCACGCAGATCCTTGATAGATTCCACGCTCTGGATCGTGGCATCGTAGAGGACCACGCGCTCCCGCAGACGTGCAAGCTTTCTGCCCCTGCCCTCTTCCTGTGTAGGGTACTCTGTGCCGTCTTTGCGTTTGCGCTGAGGCTTCTTCTGCTTTTGTGCCTCGAAAGTCAGACCGTCGTTGTCGCCAGTCAGAATCCTGTTACGGCCAACTCGCCATGAGACAAGGTCGTAGTTCACTGCAAGGCTAGTAACACGCAAGTCTTGCATGCGAGCATCACCCTCATCCACTCTCTCCTTCTCAAGCTCATCGGTAGCACGCTTAGAAGCATCCGCGGCGTCTTGTGAGGCGATCAGAATGTCGTCGTACGCAGCGGCCTTCTGACCGGCAGACGCTGAAGGGTGCTCCGCCAGGTAAGCCTTCAGCTTGGTCTCGGCCAGAGTAACAGATGCCAGAGCCTGTCCAATCGACGCATCGACGATGTTTGCTCTCCTTCCTCTCCAGGTAACAGAGTCTGGCACATCCAGCGGTCCTGCCTTGACCTCTTCGCCGTCCTCAGCCTTGGGCTTCTCTTTGAGAGCAAACTCGTCCTCGGCCTCGACTAACTTAACCGCTTCCTGGTCATCTTTAGGGAAGTACCTTCTCGCAACAACTTCAATCGCAATTGTTCTGCTCAGCCTCGCCTGGTATGCCGCATAACGGATGGTCGGATCAACAGTATTCGCCAAAAGCTCTCTGAACACTTCTGCCTTCTCCTTCTCCAGAAGCGCCGCATAACCGACCCTCGCCTCGCTCCACCTCTTCAAGCACTTCGCCCACCTCTGCTCTCCACCCTCCTTTTGAACGCCTTCCGACTGCTTCTCAAACTCCTCCGCACCAGCCAGCATCGCAGCATAAGTCCTCGCCTCCAACAAATCCCTCTGTGTACCAACCTCTCTCAGCACTTCCACAAGCTCGCCCGCCGTCTTCGCAGCCTTCCACAGCTTCGAGCAGATCTGCGCCCTAGCATTGCCGGTGATTCCCTTCTCATCCTCCGCGTGCGAGCTCTTTATGTGCATGGCATGCGCCCACGCGCGCTCCGCTACCAGGATTTGCAAGTGAACGAACGCAACATCGGCCTTGACATCTCCAGCGGTGAGCGGCTTGCGAGCGAACTTCTCGCGCTTGGGCGTTGCGCGGCCGAGGCGCTTGCGGGTTGCGAGGATTTGGCGCGAAAGCTGCGCACGGTATGTGGCGTGGTCGGCGATTAAGAGCGTTTCTCGCTTGCTCGCTATGAAGGTTGTGATGTCCATGGCGGTTGGCGTGGAGGGTTGGTCGTTAATGGTTGTTCGTCTCAGAGAGCACGAATGGACAGATGTGGAATTGATGAGATGGAGTGGAGGGGTGTGGGGAGACGCTACGGCGGACGGCGCTTATCACTTGATCAAATCTGGAGGACATCATGTCTGGTGGGTGCGGGATATGTATGCCCTTCACTGAAGACCTTTCTAGTCACATCGCAAAGAAGACAACACGGACAAACAGTTCATGAATTGCTTTAAATGCAGACCCGTTGATTTCTACTCAACACGACTGCAAGCCTGCAAGGGAAAAGCAATGTGCCCACGCCCTTCTTGAGTCGACCCTCCTTCTCTACATGACCACCGCAACATGGTCATCCATATACTTACTGATATCCCCCAAAAAGCACGCAGCCACAATGCTAACCGCACCGAAAGCGATCGAGACGTAGTACACGTACTTGTAAGCTTGGGCGTACGCCACTTGACCCGCCGCGACGACCATCTCATAAGCACCAGGCACGTCAGCAATGCCCGGAATCTCGTGCAGACCCTCCAGTAGAGAGGCCCCCGTGAGCTCGATGGCTTCCTTGATGAGAGCCGGCGAGGTGATGTTGAGCTTGAGCGCCATGGTGCCCCCGATATACTTCGTGGCGGCGGGCACGAATTTGGAGATGAAGACGTTGTAGCTGGGAGGCATTAGAGGTTTGTCACAGCTGGACCAGGCCGAATGATGACCTACTATACGCAATAGCCAATCGATCCACCAATGACACGAATGGCTAGGGTGAGGGCTGCAACTGTGGCGATGAGGTCGTCTGGGCAAATGATGGTCGCTGCAAATTTGGTCAATCTTTACTCTTCGCAGGTCTTTGCTCTGGTACAACACTTACAGATGATCGAGGCTGGTACCACGATACCTATGAAGCTCTGTCATTAAGACGCGATATTGAAGCTGTCAGAATGATTAGGTGCAGATACTTACCTCCTATGCCCAAACCGGCCACAACGAGGATTCCCCACAGCTGGTAGAGATTGTCCGTACGTGCAACCGCCAAAGCACCACATCCGGCGGTCATCAAGACTGAAGAGATGATGAGTAGCTCCTTGTTGTGGCCTTTGAAGACAGACAAAAGCCAGAGCACGATGCAAGCACCTGCAAGGATTGAAAATCCGACTGGAATACCGCGGACTCCGACTCCGATTGGATAGTGGCCGTATACGTTGAAAGCCTCTTTCGGTGTCAGCACGTGTATGCTCGAACTCATACAGTTGCACGGAGCGGGTTACCTGTGTTGGCCAGAACATGAGAATGGAGAAGAAGTTGGCCCCGGAGATGAAGGTGATGACCAGAGTCAGGCCGAGAATACGAGGGTCCTGGCGCAAACGCCTGGGGAACATAGGGTGTTTTGCACCATATGTCTCCCACAGAACGAAGGCGACGAGGAAGACGAAGCCGAGAATGAGCGGAGCGAGAACGTGAGCCGAGCTCCATGGGTACTGATACCTGTACAGGGGTCAGCATGGTGACGTCTTGGAAGAGCGAAGCAATACTGACCCTCCCCATTGCATCCCCATCATAAACAGAAGCATTCCAGCAATGGACAAGAAACCACCGACATAGTCAATCTGCGCAAGTACTTGCTTGCGGCTAAGGCCTTGGCTGTTGACACGAGGAGGAGGGAAGTAGAAGATGGCTGTGATCACCAGACCGATAAAAGCCCATAGCGCACAGAAAAGTCCGATCCACCTCCAAGAAGAGTGGTAAGCGATCAACTGCGCCCACAGAACGGACGGACAGAAAGGCACGATCGTGAAGATCAGTACTGCCACGTACTTTCCACGCTGGCTGGTGGGCGCCAGCTCGGACGTGGCAGCCAGTGCTGTTAGCTCGTTGATTCCAGCACCGATTCCAGCAAAGACCATACCGCCAATGAAAATGTTCATGTGGTGTGCCGTTGGGCAAATTACCATGCCTACCACGATGAAGGTCGCCCCAATCAACGCTACCCAGCGGCGACCGATGAGGTCAGAGATGGAGCCTACGAACGGGCAGACTGCTGCGAGGGAGAGCAGATTTGCCAGCACGAACCAAATCCAACGGTCTGCGCCGCCGAGGTCGCGGTAGATGTATGGTGGAACGCCACCGAAGAGATACACGGGGATCTGTGAGCCTGTCCATACTAGAGTAGCTGTCAGCGAGCATTCCTCTTGCATTCGACGAGGAACACCTACGGAAGGCCATGGCAATGAGCGACATCATACGCTTGAAAGACATCTTTGGCGCCTGATCATGGTCGAGGTCATCGCCGTACGTGCGAAGGCCATTCTTCTCATAGTAATTGTCATGACTCGGGACACGCTCGTTGGTGTGAATCTGTTCGACGTGCTCCATCCCTTGGGCTGACTTGGCGGCTCCTGGCGGAGAGTCCGGGCTCGCTTTCTCATCATTTAGTGACATGCTCGCTGGTATGCTCCTGTCGATGTGTTGGACTCACCGGAGCGATCGCTCGACGACATGATTGCGGTTTAGCCCACTTTGACTATTCGTGTGCTTACTGCTTGGTTGCACAAGCTCTCTCCTGGGTGGTAGCACAAGCTGAATTGCCTATCGCGGTCGAAAGATCGAAAGCGAAATCAGTCGAACGATCAATTGCCCCAAAAAGGATGCAAACAGCTTGCTCGAGTCTTCTTATAGCAATCACGAAGACCGCCACCTGTCTGCATTGCCGAGGATCAAAGACCACGCGTACCACGCAGCTATTGCCCATTTGTCACAAACCTCCGAGGAGCAAAAGTGAAGTACCTCTGTTCAATGTCACCCATTGATAGTTCAAAGGCGGGGTTAAGCAAATCGGGTTCCCGCGTGGCTCGACATGGCTGCACGCTTAACTGCACTTAGCTATGGCTTGTTTGTACCACGTGCCGAAGTCTGCCTTGCAACCTATCGTTTCCTTTCTTATTGCCGGAGAGACTTTGTGCGGACATGTTGTGCTCTTTGGACCTGACTCGTATTGCTGGTCGTGGAGCTCGTTCTGCTGCGGCAGGTCGATGGATTGTAGCTGGCTCCGATCCAAATACGATGTGGGGAACACACTGTAAAGAAGATAGTTTTGTTAGGTCAAGACTTTATCTTCGAAGGTTTCAAGTCGTGCATTTTCGAAAGGTCTTTCTTCTCGTTTGGCCCTCATGCCTCGGTCAGATTGTATTGATCCATTAGCGTTGTTTGCCATGCCCGAAAGAAGTTGGATGCAAGGCGTCCCTCCACCATCAAAGGTCTGAAAGTCGAGAATGGCAAAAACTGATCCTATTGGGACTGAATCGCGAAAGGTGTACCACATCTCGTGACCTTGACATGTCAATGCTCGGTTCTCGTTTTTCCAGAGCTTTGTTCATTAGGTATGCCTGTGTGGTAGCGATTTGACGGTATGTCAAAGGGACACAAATTGGTAACTTATTCGAGACTGCGTTGGTGAGCACAGAGTCATCTTTATGTCTCACCTATCATACTGACAGCACAGCTGAGGGTCCCTGCAAGACTTGGTGAAAACTGACAATTGGGTCAGTGTAATGGAGATCCACTGATGATACTTTGCTCAACAGTATGCTGTTCCCAGGCAGGATGTAATAATAAGGAACGCAGTAGTCAGATTCCAGGATCGATATCTCGGGTGGGTCCTAGTGCGTCGCTGTCACTTGATGTGCGACACAGGCTGTTCCATATAGCATTCCCTTAAATCATTTCTGTCAAGTATATAAACTTCGAATTGCAATTGGGTACAAACAAGTTGATGTCCGTTTTATCGTCCGACCTGACCATCGAGGAGAAAGAGACGTGAGCATCAACATCGACAATCCAAGTGCTTAATGATAGAAATCCAGGTCGAAAGTGTCGTTTCGCGGAATATGATGAGCACTCACATTAATTCTGAGGATGGGAGTTGTTCGATGAGAATATGACACTCGATGGTCTGATAACCAGTGTCGTTGCGGTGTCTATGGAAAAGAATGTAGCACTGAGCTGGTCACCAACCCTGCTATCTGACTCGCGGTCTAGTACTTATGTGCCTAAATCTCCTCGACAATACAGAAGCCGGGCAGCCGAGTCTCCAAGCTCACCTGAAACCAGAGATCTCTGTCGCCGAATGTTACTTCAAGACCCGGATGCCGATGCTGAAGTATACCGGTCGCCTCGGGTTGACAGTCGCCTTTGTCTTGGACGATGACGAGCAATAGACCGGCCTTGGTATGCCAACCATGCAACCCGAAGATTCTCCGGAATACTTGACTTGATTACTACCAAGACTATGGGGTCGCCGAGAACGCCCAGGCTTGTACTCTCAACTAAATTGCTCAAGACAAGGTTGGCCAATGCTGTTTTTGTTTCTCGGGGTAGAAGACGGCGTTTGCTGCGCCTTCATCCAAGGGTGGATCATCAATGACCAGTAGCCGGTCTGGCTCTTAGCCGGTCTTTCCCATGGGGAAATCTGCATACGGTTTAGAGATGGGGAACTAAGATGGAGGCCATCGTGGCTATGTTGTACAATTCATATGCCGTTCGAGGTCATGTGGCCAATAACATTGTCGATGATAAGGAGCATGTACTCTCGACGCCAGAAGTCAAGATACAACGCCTGTATTGACAATACTGAAATCCCCTCTTACGAATAATTTGCATACTACTTTGGACGTCAGCATTTTCTAAATCCGATCTCGCCTCGAGCCTCTGAGAACGATGGACGACGCAAATAAGACCAAAGCCGAGATGTATGAAGACACAGCTAAGCACGATGAGAAGCCATCACTGGATGATATCAAAGGCGAAGCCAATGTCTTCGAGGTTGTGGATGACATCGAATATGGACCACGAGGCGTGAAAGGCCTACTATCTTCTGGTTCATACATACTTTCTGCTGCTCTTCTGGCATCATTAGGCGGATTCTCTTTCGGCTACGATCAAGGTGTCATGGGAATCGCCAACGTCCTGCCGCAGTTTCACGCTGTCGTCCCACGAGCAGCTACCTCATTTGGCAAAGGTTTCATGACTGGCATGCTGTTACTCGGCGCTTTCGTCGGTTGCTACTTGTACCCTTACGTCGCCGATCGATGGTCCAGAAAGAAGGCTTTGCTTATAAGTGCGGCCATCTTCAGCATTGGTGGCATCATACAGACTGCATGCTATGACTACGGAACCCTCGTGGCAGGGCGCGCGATTGGAGGCGTTGGCACTGGAACACTTGCTCTGGGTGCACCCATGGTAGGTCGCTGTTTTGCCGCCGCACTGCGACTCGGCTAACGTCTCGCAGTACATCTCTGAGATATCTCCGCCTCACCTGCGTGGTACGCTTTTGGTCCTGGAGTCAGTCGCACTTGTGGCCGGCGTTGCAATCTCTTACTGGATCTCCTTTGCATGCAAAGATATGGCCGGCGAGGTCTCGTGGAGACTACCATTTGCTCTGCAGCTTCCCTCTGCCCTCCTACTTGGCTGCATGATCCAGATGTTCCCTTACTCCCCTCGCTGGCTTGCCATGAAAGATCGATATGAGGAATGCCTTGCTAGTCTATGCAAGTTGCGGAAACTACCACCGACCGATGAGCGTGTTCAAGCTGAGTACCAGGGAATTCTCGCCGAGGTCAAGTTCCAGGCGTTGATGCAAGAGCGAAGACATCCAGGTTTGAGCGGCGTGAGAATGGAGATTGCAGAGTGGCTAGATCTATTTTCTAAGAAACGATGGCGGCGTACGGCAGCTGGAGCTGGCGTTACTTTCTTTCAACAGCTCCATGGCGTGAACGTGAGTGCAGCCCTGCGACTGACTCACATCAAAGACTGTTGACTGACATTCTCTTAGGCGTTTATCTACTATGCCCCAAGTCTATTCAGATCCCTCGGTCAAACGGACGAGATGTCATTGGTCTTATCTGGAGTCTTCAATGTCTTGCAGATCGTCGGTGTCCTGATGGCCTTCTTGCTGATCGATCGAATCGGGCGCAGACCTCTGGCCATTGGTGGTGGCTTAGGTAACATGACCTGCTACATCATCATTGCCGCTCTGGCTGGTACTTACGAAGGTCGTTGGGCGAGTAATGCCAGCGCAGGCTGGGCATGCGTTGCGATGGCTTTCTTGTTCATCATCATCTTTGGAGCGTCTTACTCCCCGCTTGCCTGGGCTTTGCCTAGCGAGGTGTTCCCGGTTTCCATCAGATCAAAGGGTGTGGCTTTCTCAGGTGAGTTCAAACAACGTTCTAATTCAGGGTCAACCCTCATACTGACACTTATAAGTCTCTATTAATTGGCTCATGAATTTCGTTGTGTAAGCATTAGTGTCCTCCATCATGACAATTCCATCCAAAAGCTTACCTTGCACTACAGCGGCATCGCCACTCCTCCCATGTTCGACGAAAATACAGGCATTGGCTTCGGGACCTATGTTTTCTTCGGCTTCTGGTGTGGACTAAGCGCTATCTGGGCATACTTCCTTGTCCCTGAGGTCAGTAACAACCGCACTCGTGACAGCCAAATGCTAAGCTGACATAACTTCGCAGACAATGGGCAAATCCCTTGAACAGATTGACCATGCCTTTGGCGACTTTAGTGGTCACGAAGAAAGAGAAGTCATGAGTGAGGTTGTAGGTGGGGTGCTGGCCAAGGAGAAGCAGTCGAGTGTTTAGACGCGGCGAGTAGCTAAGATCTCGCCACAGACATTGCTTTCATATATCACTGACGTTTGCTCCCAACAAACGAAATTCGCCTATCTTCGTTTGAACAGGGATCTTCGGAGGAACTGCAGTAGCCTGGCCACGCCCGGATTCATCGCATGACAAGTTCGCCAGCTGTCGCAAGAAGATGCAATGCGTAGAATATCGCAATGGAGCAACTGAAAAATACGCCTAACCACAGGGTGAACATATGTTGTCGCGATGTACTATTTCCATCGGTCGTCCCCGCCCACATGTTCATGATTAAGGCCCATGCTCTGATATCTATACACGCTGAACAAAGTTGCAGAACATCCTGTAGCTGAGGCATCGCCATCAAAACATCCACATCTCGAACGTGCCGAATAGCCTTCTATACCTTGCGAATCCTTCGAACGCCTTTAGCAACTCGTTTGGCCTCAACCAATCGCTCACGGCGCTTAGCGAAGATTGGTTCATCTAGGGCCCCACTTCTTTGCTTGGAGACCCTCTGTGGCTGGCCTGCACATTATTGGCGCATCCTTTTGCGTTCGATCACTCCAATTTGAACTACGCCACCTTTTTCTTAGACGTCCGGTGAAGATGGTCGCTAACTCCTTGCATGTAGGGCTACCGTCCCCTTAAAATAACCCCATAAGCTGCAGGAACAATCTGTAGCCATGGCAGGCTAAGCGAGCTGAAATGATTGATAAGAGCAGAGCAAGCCTCTACTCGCTGCCCAGTCTTTCGCGAAGAAGTGAGTGACACAGAGCCATGGCCAGACGCGCACACGTCGAACCCAGATATGAGTCTCTAGGCATAGAATTACATGAAGTCAGCCGCTCAACATCCGCCAGCCAACCCGAGCTCGGAGCCAGAGGTTTATCGAGCGATGCATCGAGTCTTACTGGAGTCCCTCGCGCCCATGACGATGAACAATCTTCCATGCTACTGCAGAAATCCACAGCAAAGGGGCCTGTCCTAGAGGTTATCGACGACGCCGGGGCGCATGCGCCACCCTCACGCAAAAGATGCTCCAGGTTCAAGAGCTGGAAAGTTGGTGTTACGATCAATGCGGTCATGACCACGGCTGTCTTGCTTGTCAACATCATCTTGACAGTATGGGCGAGCGTACGCTTTGGCTTGGAAGGTGGAATAGGGACCGCACATTCTGGAGATTGCGAGACTATCAGCGCGTGGTCATTTTGGCTACACATTCTGATCAATGGTCTGAGCTCTATCCTGCTAAGCGCCTCAAATTATAGCATGCAATGTGTCACCGCTCCAACTCGCCGCGAGTGTGATCTGGCGCATTTGCAGGGAGACTGGCTCGATATTGGCATCTTGAGTATCCGCAATCTCTTCAAAATCAGCTGGCAACGGAGCGTCATGTGGGCATTGTTGGCCTTCAGCAGTACACCTATTCACTTCCTCTATAATTCTGCGGTGTTCAAAACCTTGGACAACAACTACTACACTCCGATGATCGTGGGCCGCAAATTTCTACGGGACGATTACGTCTTGCCGACTGAGAACGACATCGAAGCTGCTTTGAGCCGTCACATCGTGACCGATCTGGACAGATTTGTCGAAAGAACGTACAATAAGTTAACGGCGACCCACGAGAAGTACGTGGCAAACACCTCTTCGTTCGCGAAGTTTTTGCCAGATCAATGTATTGAGGCATATGCCACCTACTATCTTTCTGGCCATGGAGACGTCCTCTTGATCACCGACGATACCAACGCCGACATCTTTCCTGGTATTGCCGGGACTAGCGGCGGGAGTATCGATGGCCGTGTCATTGATATCCCTTTCGACTGGTGAGTCGCATCTTGATATTTAAGAGCTGTTCTTACCAGTCTGACTCTTCTGTAGGATGTGCCCACAAGACCTCAACTCTTGCCGGAATCCAGCCGAAGCGAAAAAGCTCGCCACCGACTGGACTCTAGGTGGACTGAAGATCGAATACTGTCTATCTGAAAACATCCCTCCACGTTGCAAACTTCAATTTTCCACCTACATACTCGTCGCGGTGATCCTTTGCAATGCCACCAAATTGGCAGTCATGTTTTGGATGGTTTGGCGCCAGCGAGGGACAACATTCGTCACTTTCGGAGACGCTGTTGCCAGTTGGCTCGACAACCCTGATCGGTCGACTGTGAATCGCTGCTTCGAGAGTGCCTTCAGTGTCGTCCACGATCCGAAGACGCTTTTGCCAGCGCCGCGCGCAATCGACCACTCAGCACGCCGATGGTGGCTAGGTGGTAGTAAGAGGAGATGGATCGTTACCATTGCTTGTCTGAGTATTGCCATGGTGGTGGGCGGTGTTTGTCTCGCAAAGACACTAGCCCAGATGAGACGCGACACCGCCGACACAATTTTGTCGTTGGGGTTCGGAGAAGTGAACTCCAATATGCTCTTAATGGCCAATCTCCCCGAAAGAGGCATAGCAGAGCTGATATCCGCCGTGTTATTCGCCAATCTGCCCCAAGTGGTTCTTTCATTCGTGTACCTGTCGTTCAACGCGTTAATCACAAGCATGCTACTTGTGAATGAGTACGCGGGCTACGAGGTGCAGCGCAAAGGCCTACGTGTTACAACGCCTCGCGGTCAACAACGGAGCACGTACTGGTTGCAGATACCATTTACCTACGGCATTCCCATCATCGCTGTGTCTGCGACCCTGCACTGGCTCATCTCACAAGCGGTCTTCTTGGTACGCGTGGAGTACGACAGCATTGGAAGTTCCACATACTCAAATAGCGTCTCCGCTGTTGGCTTAAGTCCTGCGCCAATGATGGTTGTCCTTCTGTTGGGAGGTTCTCTCACGACCATCGCCATCGCCATGTCTTTCATAAAGCTCAAAGGAACATCTATGCCAGTGGCTGCGAGTTGCTCCAGAGCAATAGCTGCCGCGGCGCATCGCCCGGTCGAAGATGTCGATGCTGCTGTGCTTCCTGTGCAGTGGGGCGAAGTAGAAGTGATGGGAAACGCCGATGTTGGGCATTGTTGCTTCACTAGCCGTGAAGTTCTCGCTGTAGATCCTAGGAAGAAGTACGCATAAATTCAAGTTTGACATTGGGGCAAGCTGGACACCATCATCAACGATAATTCGATCTTTTTCCATGTTGAGTTTGATTTCCAGATTTTAGTTGATGTTCAAAATCTCCGATCACAGGTAAGCATACGTTGCTAAGGAGGAATTCTCCATTGGAGGCATTTCGCACCATTATAATGCGTACTCCGTTAATTTATCGTTCAAGAACACTCGGCCAGGCAACCGATAGTAAAGCGTGATGACAAAGACTCTTCTTGTCTTTTATTCTTCGATCGATCCCACCTAATCAATTTGGATTAGGCGACTATGTTCGCTCGTGGCCCGTTGGTGCGCAAAAGAACGCGCTCTGGCTAGAATTCACCTCATTTCTGCCTGCTCCGCGGCCGCCACTGGCGTGCGAATCCTTCGCCCCTGAGCTATTAGTGACAACGGCACGTCAGGCCGAAAAATATTTCTATAAAGGGCAAAGACGACAGTATTCACACCCAGATCTTCTCATTCCTACAAAATCTCCCGAAATAAAACAAACCCCACTGTATTTCTTTCAAGGATGGACGACAATTTCGGATACGACAGCGACGGCTACGCTGTGATGACTAAGGACCAGCCCTGGGAAATTCTACCCTATTGGCTCTTTTTCGTTCGTACTCTAAACGCATAATCTACAAACAATCTATCTAATGTTCATGTAGACTGCCATCATTTCGGCCTACGATGGCTTGCAATGCTTCACTCCGTCGCTCTGCAAAGGCATCATGTTCACCCGATACCCTTCCACACCGTGGCAAGAACGCTCCGGCCTGGCTGCTCGCCAACTTGGAGCCATGAGCTTGTTGCTAACGGTGGTCCGCATTCATGCTGGCCTCTCTATTCACACTGATGGAGCATACAATACGGCTATCTGTTCGGCTGCGATTCTACTGGTGCACTTTGTGGGTGAAAGAATGATGGGCAGTATTCGTGGCAGTGGCTTGCTTTTGGGAGAGTGTGTCGCTTTCGTGACTTTTGTTTGGATGATGGTCCAGCGGGAGAAATACGTCGGTGAGTATTTGGCTGCTGGATCTTTGCATGTGTATGTTATAATGTTGACTGTTTATTAGTACAGAGTACACCCTTCGTCGGAGGCGAGGCGAGCATTATGCACCCTACGCGTGGAGGACCTTACTTCCCAGATCAACCTCACGGCATGGCAATGTGACCAGAGAAGACTGTGATAGGAGGCGATATATCTAGAGGAGATTAACAAAAAGACGCCTCACCTGTGCCAAGCCATGATATTCTCCGATTCGTTTCAGAGGTGCAGCAGCTGACGGTGCACAAGCGAGAGCTGAAGCAAGCCGAAGTGGGTATGTTGCTTCAACTTAACATCAGATGAACCACCAAAAGAGTTATATAAGCGCAGCAATTCTTGCCAGACGCCACTCCCAAACCCAGCTTTCACCATGCAGTCTCCTTCTAATGCAGGAGGATCATCGACGGGAAAGAGACGGAGGAGGAGAGGCAGGAAGCCAGACCCCAACGATCCCCACCAGCAAACGTACGATCGTAGCATCGTGGATGGAAATGCTAGAGCTCAATTCGGGAACCAGTACCACACGTACTATGGATCCGTGCATCAGAGCAGTCCACTTGGCGCAGCATCCAAAGATGACAAAGATGAATTCAATATTTCGGCGGCACTGAGCTTCGATGGTATGGACGTTCGCCGCGCAACCATCAAATCAGCATACGGAAACACCTGCCAGTGGTTCTTCAACAGCGAAGAGTACAAGAGGTGGCGCGACGACTATATGCTAGCAGAGCATCATGGATTTCTTTGGATAAGAGGAAAGCCAGGCGCAGGAAAGTCCACTCTGATGAAATGCGCCGTCAAGCATGCCCAGGAGTCATTTCCCGACGACGAGTTGAAGACAGACTTTTTCTTTAGCGTCAAAGGTGCACCCCTAGAGAGGTCAATCGAAGGGGTGTACCGTTCTGTCCTCTACCAGCTATTGATACAGCGCCCTGATCTTAAGAAGTTCTTCAAAAATCCGGTCTGGACCCAGCAAACTTGGCCTCGAGAGCTATTAAAAGAAACTCTTCATGACATTGTGTTGAGCCTGCGACCAGACAAACTCACCTGCCACATTGACGCGCTTGACGAATGCGATGAGTCAGATGTGCGCGATATGGTAGACTTCTTTGAAGAAGTTGGCTCTAGTGCAGTCGCTTCTGGCGTTAAACGCCGTGTTTGTCTGGCGAGCCGACATTATCCACGCATTAGCATCTCCAGATGCGTACATGCGGTGCTTGATGAGCTTACAGGTCACCAACAAGACATCGAAACCTACGTTCGCAATGGACTCAAGATCTCATCGCCGACGCTACGTAGTGAGCTCGCTCACGAGATCAGAAGACGAGCCCGTGACGTATTTCTCTGGGTGGTGCTCGTCGTACGCTTGTTGAATAAAGAGAGCGATCGGGGAAACGATCACAAGCTTCGCATTTGCTTGGAGCAGATACCTGACGGTGTGCGTGGGTTGATTGAAGACGCCATTCTAGCGAGGGGCGACGACGATAGCGAAAACCTTGTGCCAATTCTTATCTGGATACTATTCGCCGCCCGCCCTCTCACGCCATGCGAGCTGTATCATGCCGTTCTTCACACGAATGAAGACGCAACTGTCGCGGCTCTCGATGGCTCCAATATTAAACGCAGTCAGATCGACGCATTCATTCTGCACGCATCCAAGGGCCTTGCGGAAGTTGTACCCACGAATGTTCGTTCTCGATACAGAGTCCAATTCATCCACGAGACCGTGAGGGAGTTTCTGAGCGAGGGCGGCATGAGTGGACTCAACGTTTCAATCAGCCGCAACCTCGCTGGCACAAGCCACGACATCATCTGTCGGACATGTGTCAAGTACATGTCAATCGCAGCGGATCTCCCAACCCCGTCCAAGCTAGGTCTTCGTCCGAAAGGGTTTCGGGCTTTTCGAAGCCAAAACTTGGAGGCATATCCACTGTCTGTGTACGTGCTTATTAACGTCATTCATCATGCCGAATTGGCTCAAACCCACGGCGTCTCTCAAACTTCGTTTACGCGAAACTTCTCCCTTGAGCTTATGACCAAGCTGACCGATTTTTTCGAGGACCACGTTACCGATAGATGTTTCTCTTTCACCAATAAGACGTATCTTTTCGCCTCCTCAAACGCCCCTCAGCTTTGTCAATTATATCTTTCCGAAAAGCGCGGTGGTACTGAAAACGAGCCGAACGCCACCGCAACGCCGAGAAGTCTGGCTATCAATGATGCTTTCAGAAGCGTTCGTGAGGGGTCTCATGCGCTCCAAGCAGCAATCTTCAACCGAGACGTCGCCAGTGCCGAGACACTGCTGCATCATGGTGTCGATGTAAACGCTCAAGGAGGTCCGTTGCATACAGCTCTTCAAGCAGCAGCCTCTTTGGGCTCTGAGGACATGGTCAAGCTCCTTTTGGAGTTCGGGGCGGACACCAATGCTCAAGGTGGAAGAAATCATACAGCACTCATGGCAGCAGTCTTTTCCGGTTCCATGGACGTTGTCAAACTTCTCTTGGAGCACGGAGCCGATGTCAATACCAAAAGAGAAGGAGGGACCATGTTCAGAGAGTACTTTACAGCAATTCAAGCAGCAGTCTCTCAAGGTAAAAAAGGCATCGTTAGACTCCTTTTGGAGCGCGGGGCTGATGTGGACTTTCGGGGGCGAGGAAGTCATTCAGCCATGGAGACAGCCTTCACGCGAGGAGACATGAAAATGGTCGAGTTGCTTTTGGAATACCGCGCCGACATGTAACATGTATCGCACTCTAGGCCATCCTTCAACGAAGCCGAGAGTCGGTCATTGAGAGTGGATCACCAGTCAATTCGTATTGCTCTTTCTGGAACAAACGCGAGTTTCTGGCGCGAAAGCATCTGGGTTGGCCGAGGCAATGTAAGAAGTCCACCGCAGTCTCATCTCCAACTCTATAACGCAGCCCGTTCTCCTGGTCAACGCCATTTCACAATAGACCAAACCAGCCGCGACCCCTACTTCCCAACATTCATATTAACATGAATCGTCTTCGGCTGCAAATACGCCCTCAACCCATCCCGCCCACCCTCCCTCCCATACCCGCTCTGCTTGAACCCACCAAAAGGCGTCTGCTGGCTCACCATAAAAGCAGAATTGATCGCCACCGTCCCGGCCTCAAGCCTGCCCGCCACTCTCATCGCCCTCGCGATATCGCCGGTATAGATCGCACTGCCGAGGCCATAGGAAGTATCATTCGCGAGCTCGATGGCTTCCTCCTCGGTCTTGAAAGTCTTGACGGTGATGACGGGCCCGAAGATTTCGTCGACGTAGACTTTCGATTTCACGTCTGGGTTGAGGAAGACTGTTGGCTGGACGAAAGTCCCTTTGTCGCCTTGCCGCTCGCCGCCGACGAGGACTTGCACGCCGGATTTCTTGCCTTCGTCGAGGAATTGCATCACGCGATCGAATTGCTTCTGATCAGCCAGTGGGCCGAAGAGAATTTCCGCAGCGGCAGGGTCGCCCATCTTATTGGCGGCTTCTTGGAAAGCGACTTTGAGGGCTTGCAGGAACTCGGACGCGATTCCCTCCTGCACCAGGACGCGCGAGGCGGCGAAGCAGATCTGTCCGCTGTTGCGCAGGAAGCCTTCGCTGTTGTGTTGCACGGCGTTGGCGATGTCGCAGTCGTCGAAGAGGATGCTGGGCGATTTGCCCCCGAGTTCGAGCGAGACGTGCTTCAGGTTGGATTTTGCTGCGGCGGCCATCACTGATCTGCCGCCCGCTGCGCTGCCGGTGAAAGCGACTTTGTCGATTTGCATGTGCGAGGCGAGGAGGGCGCCGGTGGTTGCGTCGCCGGAGAGGATGTTGATGACTCCTGGTGGGAAGCCGGCCCGTTGATTGTTTGATCAGCAAAAGTCGAGAAACGATCAGAGTAGCACTCACCTCTTTGATCAAATCGCCATAAGCAGCAATACCCAAAGGCGACTTCTCCGACGACTTGAGAATAAAAGTGTTTCCCGCAGCCATAGCCGGAGCCATCTTCCACGCAGCGAGGACATGCGAACCATTCCAAGCACAAATACCAGCGCAGACACCTTGATGACAATGTTAGAACGAGTCACAAGGTTCGGATTCCAAGAGGGCTCGTTGGGAACTCACCAAGCGGCTCATACTGCACGATCTTATAAATCCCATCCTCGTCCGGCGGATAGGACTCGCCGGCGATTTTGCCCGCGAAACTGTTCAAGCCGTCAGCCTTGCACTCTCAAATCCCACAAATCACCAGTCAGAACTCCGATCGACTAACTCACCCAGCATAATACCGCCACGTGCCCGCCGGCATCAGAATAAACTTCCTCGCCAGGCTGATCGGCTGGCCCATCGCCATGGACTCTGTTTACACATTGAATCAGTCACAACCACCCCCCCAAAACCCCCAATCCTAAACCAAAACGAAAATCCACTTACCCAACTCCGCCAACCGTCCAACCTCCCTCTCCAACCCCTCAGCAAACTTCACCATACATTCCGCACGCTTCGCGGCCGACGTGGCCCTCCAACCCGGCAACGCGGCGCGGGCAGCTTGCACTGCGGCGTCGACGTCCGCTTCCGCGGCGATGGGGATGGAGTCTGAGATCAGGGAGGAGGTGGTGGGGTTGTGTAGGGTGATGGTCGGGGAGGATTTTGATGGGGGGACGTAGGAGTTGTTGATGAAGAGGTGAGTCTGGAGGGAGGTGTTGGAAGACATGGTTGGTCTTGGCCTTGTTGGGGAATGTGGATTAGGGTTGTTGGTTTTGATGGGTTGGTGTCAAGAGAATGATGCTTTTTTTGAGGTTTGACGGTGAACGATTTGGGGTTTGGGTGATCTCGATCTTGCTGCTTTTTTTGGTAAGAATTTTTTGTATCGTTCGACTCCGAAACATCTAACCGTAAGCGATTTCAAAGCGATTGTCGTCCTGTTTTATACACGCCCTCCTACCCCCAATGTCTACGGGTAGTGAAGTGAATAATCCCAAGTCTCACGCGTGACCGAGCGGGGAAGCTGGCAAGCCATCTCTCACCACCCAAGCCATCTTTCACCACCATGTGTCAAAAACAACACCAAAAGTAAACGTCTCGCCACTGACAGTGCTGCAGCGATGACCCAAATCTCGTGAGATTGTGAAATCGTGAGATCGTGAGATCGGAGGATTAAACGAGGGCTGCGTCGTGCGAAGAGATGCGTGAGTGAGGTGGGGTGACAAGCGGGCGGGTGGTCTGACAGTTCTACGAAGCATTGAACTCCAGACGGGGCATTGGAGAGTCCAGTTCGCGAAAGAACTACGTACCTTGGCGCCGATATCGCAGCATCTAAAGAAGCGTGAAAAGAATATCTTTGAAAAAATTTGAACAGTTTGATTAAAGTAAAACCCCCTCAAAGTAGGGTAGTTCAGGCGAGTAGCCCTCGGGTAATGAAGCATCCAGTGGTATGGAAGGAAGAAGTTGCCCTTGTTCTCAAAGGAACAACTACCACTTATAGAGAAAAAGGGGGAAGAAAAAAGACGCGAACTTTTTTGCATAGGTCGCATTAAGCGGCAGCAGGGGTTTCGCGTCTGGTGAAGCTTAGGAAGAGGTCGTCCTGTGGGAGATTTGTTAGTTGACGATCAAAGCCGGAAAATTTGAGATGTTGGGTAGACGAACCATAGGGAAAATGGTGGCGAAAACGCGAATCTCCTCGGACTGGGGGGTGATGTGGTGGTGCCAGTTGTAGTTGGCGGAGAGGAGGTGGAGCATGAGCTGTTGATTCGAATGTTAGTCGCTCCGGCACAATCAAGTTCTTTCGAGACATCTCAAGGAAAAAGCTTACCATAAGGTTCATAGTAGCGTACTGCTGACCAATGCAGTAGTGAGGACCGGTGCCGAAAACGAGCCAGTTCTTGCCCTTGTCCTCAGCGTCGCCCTCGGTCCACCTCTCGGGAGCGAACTCGTCAGCACCGCCGTGAGAGCCGTAAGCCTCAGGGTCGTGCAGAGAGAGCCAGGTCGAGGGGATGAGCATGGAGCCCTTGGGAGCGGTGTAGGTGGGGGTGACGGGGTAGTCCTTCTTGACCATGTAGGGGACCATGATCACGGGAGGGCGGTAGCGGAGGGTCTCCTTGACGGTGGCGCGGGTGTAGGACATCTTCTCGACGTCCTCGATCTTGATGTCGCCGTATTTGCCGTAGCGGTCGCCCATGATGGCCTTGCCTTCCTCGCGGACCTTCTGGAGAACGTCGGGGCGGTCGGCGGTGATCTGGAGCAGCCAGCTGGCGGCGGAGGAAGTGGCGTCCTGAGAGGCGAAGAGGAAGGTGAAAATGGTCATGGAGATCTCGAAGTCGGTGAACTGGCGGAGGACGTGCTGGGGCTTCTCCTCGGCAGGGACAGTCTCGCCGCGAGCAATGCGCTCACGGTAGCGGTCACTCTCCATCATCTGAACGATCCAGCGGTCCATGATACACTCAGCCGTCGCGCCGGGCTGCTTCATGCGGATTCTGGACTTGGCGGCGCAAGAAGCGAACATCTCAAGAACCTTGTCGGAAGCCTTCTTGCCGTACCAGGTCTTGGTGAAGGGCAGGATGATGGGGAAGTTGACGAGCTCGAGCGCAGCGGTGATGTTGTAGTAGTCGTCGGCGACCTCCTTGACCTGGGCGTGAGACATGTAGTGACCGACGAAAGTACGGCAGGAGACGGCGCACATGAGCTCGCGCAGATAGTAGACGAACTTGGCGCCGCCCTTGTCGGGGCCAACGCCGCTCTGGCTCTTCCTGGTATTCTCGGAAACATCGTGGAAAGCCTCAAAGTACTCCTCGTAGACCTCCTGCTGACCGGGCAGGTAAGCAGCGAGAGCCGAGCGAGTGAACAGGCCGTTGAGACCCTTGCGGTACTCGACGTGCGCCTTGCCGTCCAGGAAGACCCAGTTCTCGGGGCGGAGGAGCTTGACGGCGACGTCGACGACGCAAGGCTTCACGTACGCGGGGGCGTTGAAAATCTGACGGGCCATGTCGCGGGTGGAGGCGATGATGACGAACTTGTGGAAGACGCTGACGCAGCTCAGGGGAGCGGACAGCCATTTGGCGTGGTATTTCTCGAATTTGGGCCAGACGCTCTCGAGGAATGGACCGATGAAAGGGATCTTCCAGGCGGGGCCGACGAGCTCGCCCTTCTGGCGCCAGTAGGAGAGCTGGTCGTAGATGACGGCGGCGATAAGGAGAGTGGTGACAACGCCAAAGGTGCTGGTCTTCTCGGCGAGGGAGCCGAGGATGCCGGTGTTTACGGCGCCGACGGTGGCCTCAATGGTCGAGGCCGGGACGATGCTCGACGTGGAGTTGAGCGCGTCCATGACGGCGGCCATGTTGTAGGGATGTGTGTTTGTGTTGTTCGCGATGGGCGAGAGAAATGTCCAGTGTTTTCCCAATCAAAATAACTCTTTCTCGCTCCTCTTCCCCCAGTAGCAGCAGCAGTAGCAGCAGCACGCCACCCAAGCTTTTTGTATACCGCAAAGGATAAGCTAAACGACTTTATCCGCAGCAGCAGTGGCAGCAATTATATCCCCAGCAGCACGCAGTCCCGTCGTCGACAACAGACAGACAAGGACGAAGAAAGGGAAAGAGAGACACACACGCGCCTTGGGGAAGAAGGCCAGTGAAGGAGGAGGAGGAGGAGGAGGGGATGGGGGGAGGAGGAAAAAGAAAGGACCAATTGCCACGGGGGATTAGTATAGTCTAAGACAAGAGCAAGCAGTGAAGCTGCACCAGCAAGCAGAAACGCACGACAGAGGCCCGGCGGCAGATGCGGCGGCGGCGCGCGCGTGTCTTGTGTGTGGGACGATTTAATTACGCCCGTCGGACTGAAGTGATGAGGGCGAGAAATCGTTCCACTTTCGCCCTGCCAATCCATCCAAAAGTGCTGTGATTGGCCGAGTCCCCTGGATAGATTGCGTTTTTGCAGGAGCCATGCGACTTGGGACGCTTTTGCCCTTACCCTTACCCGTCGTTCCGGGACGCGACATGTGCCAACGGCTGGCAAGTCGAAGTCTAAGGGGGAAGGAAGAGATCCGCTTGCATCGTCTTATCATATCTGATGTG
This sequence comes from Cladosporium sp. IMV 00045, assembly GCA_001931905.2. NCBI lineage: Eukaryota > Fungi > Ascomycota > Dothideomycetes > Cladosporiales > Cladosporiaceae > Cladosporium > Cladosporium sp. IMV 00045. Next base: position 70,080 of record MSJI02000789.1, on the reverse strand, counting down.
GATGTTCTTCTGATGATATAAAGGTACGTACCTGTGTTATGTAAATTCACTTCATTGCAATGGTCTACAGTTCATGTGATCAACCGCACCCGGCTTCATTGGCAATGATAATTTATGCATGCAAATGCACGGCATACACCTCGCTACGTGCCGTCTTCACCACCTCTTCACATGACCAAGACCAATGGACGTGAATGCTCTCAGCATCACATGCGATGAGCTCTTACATGTCTCGCAGCATTTTGACCAAGAATTCACACTCTTGTCCATGACAAAGCAGATCCCGTATTGTTGTAATGGATAAATTTACATCTCAACTACTGCCTCCCCTATATTCCTCTTCTTTCACCCAGCCCAAAAAACCAACCAGTGGGGGATTTCGCGCTGTGTATATCAAAAAAAGAATTTGCCTCCCTTTTCTTGACCTTTTTCCTCCTTCATCTCATCAACAAGAATTTCTTGGTCTTCTCCCTCTTGCTTTCTTATATGGATATCTACAGGTTCTTGATGACGGCGTCGGCGTACTCGTGAGTCTTGGACTTGCCGCCAAGGTCACCAGTGATGGTCTGTGAAATTATCAGTCAGGGTTATTCCGCGCGGCAAACTTCACAATCAAGTGATGGTCAAGACGTACCTTGCCCTCGGCGAGAGTCTTGAAGATGGCGGACTGGATCTGGTTGGCCTTGTCGTGGAGACCCATGTGCTGCAACATCATGATGGAGGAAAGGAGCAGGGCGGTGGGGTTGGCAAGACCCTTGCCGGCGATGTCGGGAGCGGAACCGTGGACGGCCTCGAAGATGGAGCACTCGTCACCAATGTTGCCGGACGGGGTCAGGCCGAGACCGCCGATCAGACCGGCGCACATGTCGGAAAGAATGTCACCGTAAAGGTTGGGCATGACCAGGACCTTGTCGTTGTAGGGGGTGGGGTCGGTGACGACCTTGAGGCAGGCGTTGTCGAGCAGCTCGGCGTCGAACTCGATGTTGGGGTACTCCTTGGCGATCTCGCGGCCGAGGTTGAGGAAGAGGCCGTCGGACATCTTCATGATGGTGGCCTTGTGGACGACGCGGACCTTGGGCTTGCCGATGTCCTGGGCGTACTGGAAGGCGAAGCGGAGCACGCGCTCGCTGGCCTCGCGGGTGATGAGCTTGATCGACTGGACGACGCCGTCGACGACGACGTGCTCGATGCCGGAGTACTCGCCCTCGGTGTTCTCACGGATGAGGACGGTGTCGACGTTGTCGTAGGGGGTCTTGTATCCTTGGATGCTCTTGCAGGGACGCACGTTGGCGAACAGGTTGAACGTCCTTCGGAGGGTGAGGTTGAGCGAGACGTGGCCCTTGCCGACGGGCGTGGCGAGAGGGCCCTTGAGGGCGACGTAGTTGCGCTTGACGGAGTCGATGGCCTCGTCGGGGATGACGGTCTTGCCGTCCTTGAGGGTGGGGGTGACGTCGACCGACTCCCACTTGATGGGCACGTCGGCGGCGGAGTAGATGTCCTTGACGGACTGCGCGATCTCAGGTCCAATGCCGTCGCCCTCGATCAGGGTGACGGTGTACTTGCCATCGCTGCCCTTCTGGCCCTTGAACTTGGCGACCTGGCTGCTGTATCTTTGCTGGGAGATCTGGAGGAGCGTCGGATCAGCCGGGTGTTCCCTAAACTGATCTCGCGCGACCAATGCCGCATCGCAATGCCATGCATGCAAGGACATGTATGAGGTGAAGAGCAGATCAGATCAGATCAAATCGACTTACGAATGCGGGCTTGTAGATTTGCTGGAAGCGGGAGGCGGAGCGCATGCACTGGCGCGCAGGCGCGGCGAACGTACGACCAGCCAGCATTGCGAGAGATGTGAGGGCGTACGGGGGGGGGAGGGGAGAGTGGTGTGGGAGAGAGGGAGTAAGAAAAGGGTATGGGTGAGGTGGTGGTGATCGCGGCGAGCTGCAGTTGCAAAAGCGAGAGCAAGCAACCTTCACTTCTGCGCCAGCAAAGCCTGGCAGTTGGCGCGCTGGCTGGTGCTGGCTCGTCCCGGCAGAGCTGTCGTCCGAATCCCGCACTCTCTCCACCCACCACCGCATTCCTCAGTCCTTTGCCAAGCTGCCTGCCGGGCTGGATCGGAATCGACGCGACTCTTTCATCCACGGAGGTAGACACTTCTTCTCTTGAAATACTGCTCGTAATTGTTCCGTGGAACATTACCTCGGCTTATTGATGGTGTTGCAATGCCCATGATATATCGACCTCTCTATTGATCGAAACAAAACCAGTTATTCCGACTAACAGCAGCGTTTATATCATGTTTCTTCACAATACGGGCGAACGGAGCAACGTTCAAACGGGTTGAAATCGACTTGACTTCTTGAAAAACATCTCTATCAATTCCACGGAACGGACAATCGCGACCGTACGATCAAAATGGCGCATACTGATAAATACTCGAATTGTCTTCAAGGTAGTACCTGATCCGATTCTCCTAATATGCATAATCAACGGAGATCAACGCTGAACTATTAAACATGATCACTAGGATGGACGAGTCTTCACTTCGAGAAATACTGCTGTTCATGCCATGATTCGCAATATCGCTACGAGCCCAGTCGAAACGATTGTCATTAGGTGTTCGGACTCTCCCTGGTATCACCTGGACTAATTTTTCTTTTTCTAGTGTTTAATGACTTGGGGCAAATACACCAAACGATACACAACGAAACGATAAACAATAACCGCCAAAATAGAACCGGAACCATGCCAACGCAACCCAATAAATCCACACCACCCCTCCAACCTCACCACATCCCTCCCTTGTCGATCTAACAAGACGGCACGCTCGAGTACTTGCAAGCATTGCTCGGCCCCGACCTCAACTCCTTCGGCTCCTTACCATTGTTGTTCCCCTGAAACTCGGAGCAGATCTTCTTCACGCCGCTCGCGCACGTGTTCGTGATAGTCGCGACGTCTCCGTAGTTCGAGTTGATGCCCGCCAGAACTTTTCCGCCCGACGCTTTCACGTTCTTGATCACCACCTCGCGCTTGGCCCCGTTGCCCTTGCAGTTGCCGCAGGCGCGGTAGAGCTTGCCGAAGTCCTGCACGCTGAAGCCGTCGATCGTCACTTTGCTCGCGCCGTTGTTCTGGATCACTTTGTCCTCGGCGCCGCGTGCGCCGCCGCCTTTGACGAGCGCGGTGCCAGAGCCCTTGAGGGTCAGGGCGTCTTCGCAGACGGAGGTCCACCAGACGTCTGGGGTGGTGATGTTAGCACGTTGAGGCTCGACGGGAAATGGACGGGTTGGTGGAAATGCTTACTCTCAAGCGTGCAAGAACCAAGACAGTGGATGCCCTCAATCTGATCCGCGCCAATGATGACGTTCTTGAGGGTGGCGCCGTTCTTGAGCTGGAAGACCGTGTCGGCGGACCCGCCCTCCTTCTGCCCGGTGCACTTGACGCCGCGGCCGTAGGTTTTCAGACCACCGTCGAAAGTGCCCGAGATGACCTGGGGTTTCTTGTAGGTGACGGAACCCTTGGAGGCAGGGATGTTGAAGCTGTAGCCGCGCTCGACGAGCTCGGGGGCCGGCGCGGCGGAGGTGCCGATGGCGAGGGCGCCGAGGAGGGCGGTGGCGAGGACGCTGAAGGATGGCATTTTGGATGCTGTTGTTGTTGGTGTTGGTCTCGTTGTGAGTGGTAGGTAGGTAAACAGGTAATATGATCCGATCAACGGATGTGTAAAAGAAGGACAAGTGAAGGTAGGAAATCTGTAGAATGAACGACTGACTAGCTGATGAGATGACTTGCTGAGCTTCCAAAACAGCACAACTCACCGGGCAAGGTCGTGTCTTATATACAACTCCATCATGCGTCCTCGCCTACGGCGTCAGCAAGCATCCGAGTCGGACAGCGACATAACATACGCTCTAGACTGTCACAAGGGGCCATCGACCGGTTAGACGACCAAGGGCATAACCCTCACGATGTCTCTGAAGACCTCCCTGGCCTTGACGTTCAGCATCTAGACATGAAGTAAGACCATCAAGCCCTGAGCCATATATGAAGTGGCTCCGACACAAACCGCACGCCAGATCGACGTTCAGACCCGGAGTGCAGCAGAAACTCGTGATATGACGGGCAAGCGTGTTTACTTTGCCCATGTGAGGCGTCTGTGTCAGGTCCACTTATTTCTCCGTCTGGAGTGGCGTCCAATCGCGCCTGTGTATAAAAAGTGCCAAGACCTACCGGACTCGCCCCTAATCGTGAAGTCTAATGGATGGTTAGAAAGGAAAAACTTCACAATCACAGGAAGGGCGGTGGTGGCGTAGTCCGCGCGCGGTTTGATGGTTTCGTCAGGAGAAAAGTCCGTAGAGGTGTTGTCTGAGGGATGACGGGCGATGTGACCATCGTCCATCGATTCCAACTTGACCCATCTAAATCAGACGATGGTACGAGCAAACACACCCCGAGATCGTGAGAAGGGCGATACAAGGCCAGCTCCCTATCGATACAATAGTGTAGTACAACCCGTAGCTTGTCACCAGCAAGAGTCTTTCCCTCCACCAACAAATCTCGTGGCTTCCCCGCCAAGCTCACCCAGCTGTTTCATCTTGACTACGCGAGATCAATGCAACCACGAAAGCCACTATCGCCGGACATGTTCTCCAACCTTCCAGCCATAGCGTCGTTGTTGAGGCCGATCTCTGTTCACTGATTACTTATTGCGCTTCCGCGATTCAAGCTTGAGTCTGGAACGTGAGAGCCTTGTAGGGTTCTTGCTTCAAAGATGCATGGAAATCATGAGATTATCACAGCTGAAGAACAATATACTACATAAAAATAAATGATGATTTTGTCGCTGCCGTCTAGTACGGACAGATGCTACGCTAAAGCTACGGTGATTGCTGAAAAGGAAAAACAGACGTTTCCGCTGGCAGCCAGGACCATCATCACATGTAGAGATCCTGGCATCCCATCAGACTGCCATAGTGGTAGTCACCATGGGCTCAGAAAGACAGGCAAAAAACAGAAACGCTAAAAATGAACACTATCTAGGTATCTCTTTCTCTTTCTTCTCTTCTCTTCTCGTCTCGTCTTTTATCTCATCCCACTGATAGTCGAAAATCCCTTTTTGTGTAGATTCCCTCCTTGTTACTCGTCAGTTGCACCAGATTTAGACTTTGTGAAGTCTTTGCCTTGGTGCCTTTTGCTCCTTTTCTTTTCCTCGTGGACACTTCTTCTTCTTCCTTTTGTCTTTCTTTTTGCGGAACGCTGGAACGCTGAAAAATCGAATATGTTTACGTCGAATTTGCTCGATGGGGGACCAGAAACGTAAGTTACAGTCGCAAATCCAGGAGGCGGCTCGGACTTTTTGTGTGCATGATTTCTGCGTCCGAGCGCCTTTGCATGTCTTCTCATCAGAACTTGTAGAGCTGGCGCAAGGCTTGCTCTTGGGGAGGCGGGAGGTTGTGCAGGAAGCTGTCGAAGCCGTCGCCGATCATGTTCTTATACGTGGTCAAAGCCTGCTCGAACCCCTGCAGCGGGCTGTCCTGCTGCATGCCGGTGAGGACGACGCCAGGCGCGTTGGCCATCTCGAGGAAGAAGTCAAGGAGGCACTTCTCGAGCGCTTGCGGGTTGGCCAGGACCACGGTGACGAAGCCCTTGTATGCGTGGCCCTTCTCGTCCGTCCAGGGGACGTTGCGCATGATGTTCAAGAAGGGCACGGCGAACGAGCTGAGGTGGGGGGCGAGCTGTTGGTGGCAGCTGACGCCGAGACGGCCGAGGGCGATGGCGGCGTTCTCGTTCAGCGACTGGGGGACTTGCGGGTTCATCAAGATGACGGCGAGCTGCTGGAGGATGCGGTCGACGTAGGGACCGATGACATCTGGTGGCGCTCTCATGGCGATCTCTCCGCACGACCAACAGGCGTTGTTAATCACTCTGAATCCGGTTTCGGGGTCTGAGTCGGCGGTGGTAAGGTCCAGTTGAGCAATCACAAGCTCCATGATGGTTGGCAGATAAGGCTGGAGCTGGCTGAAGATGTAGATAGAGCAGTCACCGAGGAGAGCGTAAGCGGACTGGCGCACGTCGTTGTTGGCATCCTTCATGCAGTAGGCGAGGAGCTCGAACATGTTGGGCTGCGCACTGGTGACCAGCATGTTGGCGGTCTGTTCGTCCGCACTTTGAATGATTGCGCTGAGCAGATCCAGACTGGTGACCAGGAAATCCTTGTCGGGCTGATCGAAGACTGGATCCCTCTCAGCTTGGAGGCCCTCTTCGAGATTCTGGTGCATGATCCTAATGCAGCGCTCGAAGAAGGGCTTGGAGAAGGGTGTGATGCCCTCACCAAGAGCAGTGGCAACATATGACAAACACTCAAGAAGAGGGAACATCTCGCGTGACTGGTCTTGAACCTTGGTCCAGCGGGTGATCAAAGCAGGCATGAGAATGTCGACAAGAGGCTGCTGCGCCAGTGCCGGACCAGCGTGCTCTGCAAGAGTCTGTACGCAGTCGTAGAGAATGAACATGTTCTTATCCTTGTAGCGGTCGAAGCAACGAACAAATTGCTGCACAATGACGGAGCAGTAAGGGATGAGCTGATCGCTCGCTGCCTCCTCGAGGGTTGCAAACGCCGAAGCCGCGGATTCTTGAACTTTCTTGTTGTTGTCCAACATGCGCTGGAGGATGCCGTCCATCATAGGCTCGAAGAATTGGCGCTTGTCTGCTTCATCAAGCTGGGCAGCCCATCCGGCGAAGCGACTGAGAGCCCAGCAGGTGATTTGCCTGACCACAGGCTGCTCATCATTGAGGAGAGTGATGAGGTAGGGGACCAACTTGGGCAGATGCTGCTGAATCGTATCGATACATCCAGGTCCGATCGCACCAAGGGCAAGCACAGCAGCTTCCCTATTCGGCCAGTCGCTGTGCTGGAGGTTCTCCATGAGCCACGGCAGCGTCAGCTCGAAAACTGGTCCTCCGTAATGAGTAGCAATCTGATCGAGAGAAGCTGCTGAACATTTGCGCAAGTTCCACTCGTCTTCAGGATCCGCGCCGTAGTCATCTTCCTCATCGATCTCGCCGTCACTGAGATCCTCTCCTTCGACAGCATAACCATTGACAGATTTCTGACCGTTTGCTTGAGGCGTAGAAGTACCACTGGCAGCTGTAGAACCCTTCTGCTTTGCGTCCGCAAAAACCGGCTTGATATCCTTGGCGTCGTCTTCGACGTCCGCATCGTCATCGTCGCCCTCGAGCCTCAGCTGATCATCCTCGCTGTAGACCATGCAGTCCAAAAGAACCGGTACCGTTTGTGGCAGGTGCGGTCCCAGGGCGTTGCGCAGCGTCGGAGTGCTGCTAGCTTCGAAAAAGAACTCGGCAGCATCGAGAGCAAGCTCAGGGTTGTTTTGGCTCTTTTGCTGCGACAGGGTGTATTCGACGATGCCTTGAATGGACGACACGAGGACGTCAGGCATGCCATCGGCGAGCAGCGCAAAGGCACGGCAGACGTGACGGCGAACGTGGTCATCAGAGTCGTTGGTGAGCTGGACAAGGCGTCCTAGGATCGCATCAATGTTCTCGCTGCAAGTCGATGCAATCGGCTCGTTCAAGAATACATTGACAGCGGCCAGAGACTTGGAGCGAATGGCAGGGTTGGAGTCGGCCGCAAACTCGAGGAGCTTGGGCAAGAGAAAGCTGAGGGGTCGCTCCTTTGCGTATTCCTTGTCAAGCCCACGGCGATTGTCCTCGCAGATCTTGAACAGCGCACCCATCGCACCGTCCTGCATCTCAGGCGTAGCTTGTCCGTTTTCGTTCGCTACCGTCGCTACAAGCTCCGGCAGCACCTGCGGCCACCCCAGAATACCACCCGCCCGTACCACCTCTGTGATCACGGTTCCGGCATAGCTCCGGATCTGCGTTCTCTTGTCGCGCAAGCCCAGCAGGATCGTCGACCTGATGTATTCCTTGCTGGGATCCGGTATTGACTTGTATGAGGACTTGACGTTGTTCTTGAGCATGATGGCTGCGGCGCAACGCGCGGAGAAATGGTTCTCCGGCGAAAGGCCGGTGTCGGCAGACTCGTTCGTCGTAATCCAGGCGAGGTAGTTGTTAATGTCGGGAGAGTTCTTCGCCTGTTTGAGCATCTGCTCGGCGTTCCGTTGCGCCTTGACGTCGTGGCCGCTAAGAGAGTCGCGCAGACATTGCGCCAGTTGACCAATCTGGTCTTGTTGTGGCGACCAGTCCATATCTGGGCGATTTTGATCTGGTTATATATTGCGATGTGGTGAGGTCGACAGGATGGGACGAAAGGTGTCGTCGCGGTGGGAGGAGTGAATATGACGGGTTGGGTCAGCGAACCTGGAGGAACCGCCCGCGGTCAGCAAGAGAGTTGAGGTGTGCGACAAGGCGTGGAAGCGCCGGTGTCGTGTTGACTGACTTTTTGAAAGTGCCAGACGCAGATATCAAACAAATCCTGAGGCGCTGTTCTCTTTGGTGGGGCGCTGTCTCTAGCACGCTTGCATCGTGCGGAGGGCCGAGATTCGGGGGCGGTGGGAGTGGATGAGACGAGCCAGGGCACGCTGTACAGCAATGGGAGGTGTGAATATCAGATGGTTTTTGAGCTGAGTGGGTGAGTGAGGTTATGGCATATATCGAGGCGAAGAAAAATTGAGGCAGAGTGGCTATTAGGTATTGACGGGCGAAGACAGGGCAAGTGGCAGCAGACCCTTCTCCGGTCGCACGCCCTCACAGAATTGTAGAGGGGCCAGCGAGGCAAGCGAGCCACCTTCCAGGGCGGGGGGCAGAGCGCGCTTCGGCCAGCCAAGAAAGCGCAGCAGGCTCAACCTCACTCGTTGAATGCGGGTATGTTCTTTTGATTTGCTTGTCTCTCGAAAGTTGGTTTTGTCGCCGATGTGCATCTGAGACTCGTGGCATTCGTCATCCAAAATTTCACGGTATAGACCGGTCTGAGGCTCTCGCGTGGCTCGGTCAAAGGGATAGGTAGGCCCTGAACATCAAGCCCTCACTGCTCATGCAGTGACCAACACAGCGAAACCACATTCGCATCGTAGGCTCAAGGCACGAGCGGCGATGACGAACGTAAGGCAACGCGTGAGATCCATGCAGATGCTACGGAACGGCTGGACACAGGTCGAGCGGTCGGCATGCGCGGTCACAGGGCCAGGTTTCGTGTCACCACCTTCACCGGCTGGTGATGCAGGAACGCATAGTTAATGGTAGTGGTGAGTGTACGGCAAAAACGCTCCGAAGGAGATTTAGATTTGTAGATCTGAGATAATAACAACGGATTTCCTTCAGTCTGTTAGCTGGCTTACCAATCGTGCCTTCACTTCCCCCACTTCCCGGCCTTGCTCACGAGCAGATATCGTACGACGTTGTACACCTTAAGCCACCGGTCTCTTCAACTTTTCCTGAGTAGCGTGAAGAGTGGCGAACCGTTCACTCTGAGTTAGGACTGCAGAGTCGTTCTCAACGCGACATGGCCATTGTAACATCTTTCAGGCCGAGAGCGAGAAAGGCACAGATCGCAGCGACTCCGGCGATGCTGTGTCCTTTCTCCTGACACTGTAGGCAAGACACCGGAGCCCAATAATGGCGGCAACGAAAAGATACTCCTACTTCTCGCTTTCTCTCTGCTCTTTCTCTCAAACGAGAGCCAAAAAGGTCCTTCAACGCCCAACCGCCCTCTCAACAGTAAACAAGACCTCATTATCAGTCGTGATCTCAATCCGATCCTCAACAATATGATTACTCGAACTGACCTGCCCGCCCATCTCCGTCCTCCAATCCTGCACATCCCACTCCAACCCCTTCGTACTAATCGAGGCAGGGCCATAAATCGGCAGAATTCCAATATTCCTAGTGATCAAGCCCTCACCCAACGGAGTGAGCAGAACAGTGGTGCCCGGTTTCAACATAACGCTCACACTCGCCTCTGAAAACAACCAGAACCGAACATGCGGGTGCCTGAATTTCTGCTCCCGGTACAGTTCGTGCAGGAGGCCGATTCCCTGATCGACGCGCCCGCCGAGGCTGCCCAGGACCAGAATGTCGCGGACGCCGGGCTTGTGTGAAAGGACTTTGTTGATTCCCTTGCCGAAGTCGGTGCTGTATTGATCAGGATCCTTGGTGATTTCCACGCCGAGTTTGGCAAAGCAGTTGCGAGCGTGGTCGGTTAGCGAGTCCAGGTCGCCGTGGATGGTGCTCGGGAGGGCTTTTCGCAGTGCTGTGTCCCATGCCAGGTCGCTGAATGTACTCGTGAGGAGGTTGTATAGTCTATCAGCGCCGGCGTCGGCGCAGAGGACGTAGGAGGCGTGGTCGTATAGGCGTTTGAAGTAGTTGAAGTCTTCTATTGGTGAGTTTAGGATTATTAGTGCAATGTCGTCCTGGGAGATATCCTTGGGTCGACCATTTTCTTTGCGGGCTGGTGCTTGAAGGTAATGCGTTGGCCACAGTGTAATGGCTTCTTTTTTCTCGTCTGCCATTTCAGGAAAGTCTCCTCACGATGTAAATTTGGATTAACTCTATCGATGCTTTCTGCCTATCAACAACGGCACTTCGAATGTGGCTCTAACAAATACATCACCGTCATGTAGCGCACGAGCCACATAAAGTGAGGTGGGAAGCGGAAGCGGCTCTGAGGAAAGTTGAAGGCCCGAAATCTACCGCATTGCTCAGCTGCTGGGCGTCACCAATCTACATCTCTCGACATTTCCTTTCTGCAGCATCCCATCATTTCAGCGTTTCATTTCTCTTGTTCCTCGCGATGTTCAGGTCGGCACTTCGCTCCGGCGCCACCGCGCGTCTCCCCCGTTCTCTCCCTCAGAATGCGACAGCAAAGCGATTCCTCACCACCGCTCCGCCGCACAAGACCTCAAGAAGCTGGAAGAACGCGGCAGCCAGATGGACTCTTGCCGGCGCTATAATCTACTACTACAACACCTCTAATGTGTTCGCTGAGGAGCCAGTTTGTAAGGACGCCATTGCAATGCGCGACTTCAATTGCTCCCGCTGACAAATCGCTCGTAGACACAATTCACTCTCCCCCAGAGACCTCACGAGAGACGGAGACATACCCCACGATTGATTCGATCGCCGAGAAGAGACGTCAACAGGCCCGTTCGCAATCGCAAGCACCCTCCGCCGCGCCTACAAACACCGTCGCCACACCTGAAGCAGAGCCCGCGGCGCCCGGTTCACCCGAAGAGCTTGAGCAGGAGGCCGGCCAGCAGGGAGCGTTCAATGAGGAGACTGGCGAGATCAACTGGGACTGCCCCTGCTTGGGTGGCATGGCATACGGCCCTTGCGGCGAGCAATTCAGAGAGGCATTCAGCTGCTTCGTCTTCTCCCAGGAGGAGCCCAAGGGCATCAACTGCATCGACAAATTCAAGGGCATGCAGGACTGTTTCCGCGAGCACCCGGACGTGTACGGCGCTGAGCTAGAGGACGCCGACGCTCCTTTGGAGGGCGAGGAGGTGCCTGCTGAGGGACAGGCTGCTGCCGATCCCCCTCACCAGGGTGGCGAGAAGGTCTCTAAGCCTTACGCGAGCGAGTCGCCCGAGGCCGTTGCTGGCAAGACCGAGAGGGCCGCCCAGGCCTCGAAGCAGGTGAAGGAGCAGCAGAGCCCGCTCAGCGAGACCGATGAGGCGGTCCCTAAGGCGTGGCACGACTCGAAATAGAGGATTGATCATGGCATATATTGGGAGGCAGGCACTTGCATTGGCGGACACTGTAAAATGTAGTGTGTACTGTAGCTGTAGTTGTAACATAGATATCATGGGCGCTCAGAGCGCATTCGCTTCTCATTGGACTTGATTTTTGAAGCAGTTTCCAATCGCGGCCGAGCCAGCTGCGTTTCAGCCCTAATGTTATCAAGCGACATATAGGTGCATGGGTTTGTTGCTTTCTCCTAGTCGAAGAGTGTCGAGTCAAGTGATGCGGAAACGCAGGGGTTGTCGCGTGTATCCATACGTCAAATTTTTTGACGGTGGTCAGAGTCATGATAAACATGGCGGTAAAGCACATGGATGCCCAAACATGAATATATAAAACACGCCGATACTGCGCCGCTGAGACGCATTGGGTGGCGATACAGGGCCAGATGCTTCGGAAGCGACGCTTGCACAAGGCTGCACGGCTGGGTTAGCCCGGTTGGCATGCAGCATCGCTGCCACGAACCGACCGAGCCGCCACACCACATGTCTCCTCTCCTCAACTGCTACACCACCTCTCACACACTCACACACACCACTTACCGACTACTCTCGACTTTACCCATGACCGACACTCACTCATTTTCGGCACCCTGGCAACCGCGCTGAGACACAACAATCGCTTTGTGTCTGTCTCTCGTCTCTGCTGCCTCGTCCGGTCCGAGCGGGCGTCAACGTCATCGCCTGAGATACTGTACTAGCACCGCACGCAACGGCCGCCAGCAACATCATTGACTGCGCCGACAACTGTTTGGCCGGCGCGCCCTCACATCACATACCCGACCGCCGCTCCGCCCACACGACCAGCTCCAACCTCTCAAGTCGCCGTCCATGGCGCAACAGGCGCTTCAAGATGGCCCTGCGACCTTCACCACATCCTACCGACCTTCCCACACCCTCTCCGGCACCTTACCGCCAGGCTGGCGAGTAACTCACGGCGGTGTTGCGCGATGGGGATCATGGCAGGACCAGCGCGCAGCATTTCAGTCGCACGGGCTGAGCTCCACTGGCAAGGGCATTCTTATCGGCATGCTCTCTGCTTTTGGCTCAGCCGCTCTCGTCGGCATCATTATTGCGATTGTCTACTTCTTTAGGTATACTGGACGCGGAAGGATTCTGCTTGATCGCATGAGTAGACCTGGAGAGTATGATGATGAGCAGGCATTTTTGCGCGAAGAGGAGGAGGCCTTGGCGGAGATGGACGACATGCAGAAGGCGGAATACTTGAGAGCAAAAGGTGAATACACCACCGTCTTGAACCCAGGATGCTTGTGCGTTACTAACATAGATTAAAGCTTTCGTCCAGGCAAATCCTCCCGAGTCGCTGCAGACCGACATCTCCTTATCACAGTTTCTGGCCATCCAAGAGAAGGGCGTTTCGGCGTGGGAATTTGAACCGGAACTGGAGATCGCAAACTGCTTCGTCGAGGCTCGGACGGAAATCGAATTCTTCGACTCGGAATGCAGCGTCCAGAGCAATCTGCCAATCCCTAAGCAGAATGAAGTCTACTACTGGGAAGCCAAACTCTACGACAAGCCCGAATCAACACTATTGAGCATCGGACTCACGACAAAGCCCTACCCGCTGTTCAGGCTACCCGGCTTGCACAAATACTCAATCGCGTACACATCCACTGGTCAAAGAAGGTACAACCAGCCTTTCTCCGGCACAAACTATGCACCTCCTTTCGTTCAGGGAGATGTGGTCGGTGTGGGCTACCGACCAAGAACCGGTACGGTTTTCTTCACTCGCAACGGTAAACGTCTCGAGGATGTCGCGCACGGCCTTAAGAGCCAGAATTTCTTCCCTACAGTCGGTGCCAACGGACCGGCTAACGTTCACATTAACTTCGGTCAAATGGGTTTCGTCTTCATTGAAGCAAACGTGAAGAAGTGGGGACTTGCACCACAAACGGGATCTTTGGCGCCACCCCCTCCATATGGCAGTGAACAAGGCAGTATTCTGCTGGAAGGCGGCCGAGAGGGCGTGCGAGAAGGACAAGGCTATGTCCCCGGACATGCACGAAGTTCCAGCGCTCAAATTCGTCTGGCACGTGGCCCACCAGCTCGTTCACCAGGCCCGCAAAGAAGTCCGACAGACATATCACTTTCACACCTGAACCTCAATGAATCACAAGAACATCTGATAGAAGATGATATTGGCGAAGGCACCAGCGAAGCACACGCCGATCAGGAAACACCAGTGCACGAAATCGACTCTGACATGCTGCCGCCCGAGAATCACGAGGACGACCACCCACCACCAGAGTATGAAAGCCCAAGCGACGAGGAAGATACAACGCCACGAGCGAGCCAACAAAACGACGAACGAACGCGGCTTCTAAGCCACGACGACAACCCGCCCATTCCCACGTATGAAGCCGCCACCGGAGAACAGGACCGCGGACGTGGGCGTGGGCGGTCTGAGAGTCGAGACTGAGAAGTCAGCAAATCACTTCACCGCTACAAAAACACATTTTTCTTTGAGTCACATTTGGAAGTTAAGGTTTATCGATCTGGGGAACCTCGTTAGCCGAACAGGAAGCGAACCAAGGCGTTCAAACGGCATCCACTCAGCGTGCAAATTTTGAACCGCCTGCGTAGCTCATTCTCTGCACTGACATATGTCATCCGGCTCTCACAAATATGCAGAGTCCAAGGCAGATGCAGCGAGAGCTAGCAGTCTGCTTGTTTCATCTTGCCTATTCAGATATGGCACGCCATCGGATGGATATTGGGAAATGGGAATAGGAAACAGGAGTATGGCTTTCTCTTGATGAACGAATGTATATGAACACAGCGGCGGCGGCGAGGGCTTTTTGAAACTTCATTTTGCTTTTTGAGTGGTTTCTGAATCGGGTACCTCAACTTCCCTCTTACTTACTTATTTAGCGCTGCTTAGGAGTCATTTATGCATTTATTTTCTGTGTTGCTTTGACTATTCTGCTTCGTGAATATCGTTTCGTGTGACCTTGCTCTGCTCGCCTGGGGTGTTGGTCTGGAGACGAAGCGTTCGTTTGAGCTTCCCTATCGCTTGTATTTTCTCCGCTTCGCCATTGCATGTGCAAGCATTCGTCCGCAGCCTCGTATATGAGTATGTCCATTATAAGAATGTCGTAAGGTTGCTCGATTGCCTAAAATACGATTTCGAGCCACATTGAAAAAGGATTTCGTAAGAAGCAGATGTGGACGTTGTATCGACTGTACATGTACCTACATGTACATGACGTCGACGCCCATCACCCCTCATGTCGAAGATGCATGCATTCGATATCGAGTAGATGGATCCAAACACTTTTGTCCACTATCGGCATCAACTCAATCGAGTGATTCTAGCCCATATCCCTTCACACTCTCCCATCCAAACCCTCACCATCAGGACCCCCCACCAACAAACATGTCCCGCCTCCTAACACCCCTCAAAGACCTCCAAGTGCTCAAACACCATATCCCAGCCCACGGTCTAACGCCCAACACTTCGATACAGGACAAACAGCTCATGATCTACAAATCCGCTTTCGTCCCGTCCGTTTCAGCAAGCGATATCGAGTCCCACTTGAGAGCCGTCGGAGTCGTCGAACCGCAGTGGAGGTATACTATGTTCAGTACGAGTCACTTTCACGTATGTTTCTGATTTCACTTCATGTATTGTTACCATTAAAAAAGCGCACGTATCTAACAAGTCTTCTAAGATAACCTCCCACGAACTCCTCGCCATCTCGCACGGCTCCGCGGCACTCTGCTTCGGACACGAGGAGAATCCCGATCGTGTCGAGACGACGGTCAGCAAAGGCGATGTTATCGTCGTACCGGCCGGCGTAGCGCATCGGTTAGTGGAGGATTTGGACGGTGGGTTTGAGATGGTTGGGTGTTATCCTGTGGGTTGCGGTTGGGATATGGCGTATGGTAAGGAGGGGGAGGAGGGGAGGATTAGGGGGATTGGGGCGTTGGAGTGGTTTGGGAGGGATCCGGTTTATGGAGGGGAGGGGCCTGTTTTGGAGGGTTGATGGGTGGGTTTGTAATGATGTTGGGTGTTGAGGTTGTACGGATGTGGTTGATTTGATATCGATTGTGTTATTGAAATCTGAATCCATGGCTTCGTTATGAATGTATGTCGCCTTCGGACATGAACTTGTACATGATCGTGGCATCGCTAGATGTTGTTTCTCAGATATATGTTTGTCTGTTGACAGACTTCAACTAGGCTTGCTACCGTGAGCATGCTGGCCAAGATGTGAAAACTCATCAATCAACAATCGATCAATTTCTTCTTTTGATTGACTTTTACCAGTCCGGGGCAGAATATGTATAAAAGTTTGCTGCATGTGAAAGTCAAGAATAGGGCTCTATTTCAGGCTCCGAAGTCAAGAGCTCGGACCACATACGTAGTTGGTGCCTTCCGTTGCCTGCAGCGAGCGGCGCGACTTGCTGCTGAACACCACCATCCACTAGTAGTCGTGCTCTCCATCACCGACTGATGACTGACTTGACTTGACCGACGACCCAAACACCCTCTTCCACCATATCCCAGAACACCCAATTTCACTACGCGACACTTCTCAACCCAACGTGTCAAACCAACACCGCATCCACTACCTGCCGACCCTCTTCTTACCCTTCTCTTTTCACTCTCACCAACGTCAACCGCGATTCCACCTTCCGCCCTCGAGATTACAAACCCGCCCTACACCCTACCCATATCCTTAAGGCTTGGTCGCGCACTTCCTGCATAGGCAGACGTCTGCGCACTATTATCATTCTACCGCATAATCGCATCTACACTCCATCATGGCGGACGCTGTCGCTAAAGCAGCGCCATCTCTTCCCACCAGCAAGGATGATATCAACGGCACGTGAGTACTACCATTTCCTCACTTTCTACCTAATATGCGCCACAGCCACTTCAAATGCGCCTGCATAAACTCAGAATGCTGACCCAAAGCGCAGATGGAACTTCCTCGAGTGGGGAGTCGACCGCATCATGTTCAACTTGAGCGCCGGCCTCGATCTCAAGACATACATGACCCTCTACACCTCCATCCACAACTTTTGTACTGCACAGAAGGCAGTAGGCGCACAGACAAACCTTAACTCGAGCCAGCGTGGCGCACACCTCCTCGGCGAGGACCTCTATCGACGCCTGAATGACTACCTCAAGAAGCACTTGCTGGGCGTACACACCGAAATGGTCAAGCACGTTGACGAGGCGCTTCTCACATTCTACATCAAGGAGTGGAAGCGCTACACCACCGCCGGAACCTACAATAATCACCTGTTTCGCTACCTCAACCGCCACTGGGTCAAGAGAGAGATGGATGAGGGCAAGAAGGACATCTACGACATCTACACCCTGCACCTGGTGAGGTGGAAAGAGGACATGTTCGGGAGCACACAGAACGCTGTTATGGACGCGGTGTTGCATCTCGTAGAGAAGCAGCGCAACGGCGAGACCATCGAGCAATCCAAAATCAAGTCCGTGGTGGATTCCTTTGTCTCCTTGGGCATCGACGAGCAGGATAGTACCAAGACTACGCTCGATGTCTACCGCAAGCACTTCGAGGAGCCGTTCTTGGAAGCCACCAGGATCTACTACGAGAAGGAGTCAGCCGAATTCCTCGCAGTCAACTCTGTCGTCGATTACATGAAGAAGGCTGAGCGTCGTCTTGACGAGGAGAAGGAGCGCGTCCCACTCTATCTGCTTCAGGAGATAATGGCTCCACTGATGAAGACGTGCGAGGCGGCGCTCATCGCCAAACACGCGAACGTCCTGCGTGATGAGTTCCAAATCCTGCTGGACAACGACCGCGAGGAGGACATGGCTCGCATGTACAAGCTCCTGGCTCGCATTCCCGAAGGTCTCGATCCTCTTAGAGCGAAGTTCGAGGCCCACGTTCGTTCATGTGGTCTCGTGGCGGTGGAGAAGGCTGCGTCGCAGGGCGAAACCATCGACCCGAAGAGCTATGTCGATGCTCTTCTGGAAGTCAACACCCAATACTCGGCCTTGGTCCAGAAGGCTTTCGCCGGCGAGTCAGAGTTTGTGCGCTCACTTGACAACGCTTGCCGCGAATACGTCAACCGCAACAAGGTCTGCCAGAAGAACTCTGCCAAGTCACCAGAGCTGCTTAGTAAGCACGCCGACAATGTTCTCAAGCGCTCTCAGAAGAGCAGCGAGGAGGACGACATGGAGAAGCTTTTGAACCAGGTCATGACGATCTTCAAGTACATCGAGGACAAGGATGTGTTCCAGAAGTTCTATTCCAAGATGTTGGCGAAGCGTCTTGTCAACGGTACCTCTGCATCCGGCGACGCCGAGACAAGCATGATCTCCAAATTGAAGGATGCTTCCGGTTTTGAGTACACCAACAAGCTCCAGCGCATGTTCCAGGACATGCAGACTTCGAAGGACCTCAACAAGGCGTACGAGGAGCACCTCAGCAAGAGCTTCAGTGCTGACGAGAGTATCGGCACCTCCTTCCAGATCCTCGGTGCTGGTTTCTGGCCTTTGCAGGCGCCCAGCACCACATTCGCGCCCCCCTCGCTTCTTGTGAAGCAGTACGAGCGTTTCACTCACTTCTACGCCGAGAAGCACGGTGGCCGCAAATTGACATGGCTCTGGAACCTCTGCAAGGGTGAGATCCGCGCAAACTACATCAAGAATGCCAAGGTTCCCTATACTTTCCAGGTCTCTACTTACCAGATGGCCATTTTATTGCTGTTCAATGAGAGCGACAGCATCAGCTATGATGACATTGCCAGCACCACCAGCCTCGCCAAGGAGACTCTTGACCCGTCTCTCGCCATCATGCTCAAGGCCAAGGTCTTGATCGCCAACCCAGAGGGCAAGACCGAGCCCGGTGTCGTCTACTCTCTCAACTACAACTTCAAGGCCAAGAAGCTCAAGGTCAACCTCAACATTGCCATCAAGTCTGAGCAGAAGCAGGAAGCCGAGGAGACGCACAAAACCATCGAGGAGGACAGGAAGATGCTCATGCAGGTATGCAATCACCACCCATTCCCATTTCCATTGATTTTAACGTTTACTAACAACTTCCCAGTCCGCCATCGTTCGCATCATGAAGTCTCGCAAGACCATGAAGCACGCGCAGCTCGTGTCCGAGACGATCCAGCAGATAAACTCCCGCTTCTCTCCCAAGGTCAGCGACATCAAGAAGTGCATCGACATCCTCCTCGAGAAGGAGTACCTCGAGCGCCTGGACGGCGACGAGCTTGGCTACCTGGCATAAAGCTGTGCACGTTCAAGATGTGTACATGCTTCTTCTGTGTATACGACAAGCTTCTGGCGTTTCGGGACGGGATGGGGATGCATGGGAACGCGGAATATCAGGCCAAGCGTGGTATGCTGCCGTTGATGATGGTCGGCCGGGATTGATTCTAAAGCAAGGCGTTGCGTGGTGTTTCTTTACTCTCACAGTGGACCTTTGACAGAAAGGGGAAATGGCTCACTCGCTGATTCCACTGATAACGGTGGATGAGTGGTATGACGGACATTCTATAGATTGAATGCGGATTAGTCAGAATGAGAAATGAGCTGTGCAGTCAAGACTCTGTATAATGATGTATTATGCTTTCATGATAACAGCCTGACGGCATCGTGTAGTTCACATGCGCCTGAAGTTCCTCATGTCTTCAATACAATGCCTTCAATCGTAAGTGACGGCTAGTCACGTGCAACAGGGTGGGAGGCGAATCGCGGGGACAGTCCCGTTCTGGGGAAAGTTGAATCACTTCCTTAGGATTCGAGAGACACCACCTGTTCTCGCCGCTTGAACCATCGAACAGTTGCTCAATACTTCATATTGGACTCGCCATCATGTAAGGACACTCTGCACTCATACGCGATCGCCGTTCGATCACTGACAATGTCTCACAGGGCGCCGTTAGTGGATAACCCGCAGATTCAGTCTGCGTCCCTCCATAACCCTAAACATATCCTCCTCCACGACTACGTATGGCCTTTCCTCGGAATCTGGCCCGCCTTCTTCGCCGTCTACCTTTCGCAAGAGCGCTATGATCAGTACATTAACGGCCAAGAATGGACGTTCGTCTTCAGCGGCTCCATTTTCACCCTTCAAAGTCTCATCTGGCTCACTACCTTCTGGAACGTTAACGTCAGGGCGCTGTTCACTGCCGTGCGCGCCTACGATGTCAGGAGCGCCAGCTTGATTAAGGTCATTCCGGCGGCGAACGCCGGCGCTGCGGAAATTTGCGAAATCGAAAGGGATAACGTTGGCGGCAAGGAGCACTTGAGCTTCTTGTTCCAGAAGAGACGGTTTCTTTACGATGAGAAGACGGGCAACTTTGCGCCTTTGGTCTTCGAGATGGACAAGGAGCCTAAGCCTCTGATTCGCGAATTTCAGCAGTCGAGAGGCGTGGGCAAGGACTCCGACGTCGAGCGCATCAGGCAGCACTACGGACCGAACATCTTCGACATCCCCGTGCCGACTTTCACCGAGCTTTTCAAGGAGCACGCCGTCGCGCCGTTCTTCGTTTTCCAGATTTTCTGTGTTGGACTGTGGATGTTGGATGAATACTGGTACTACTCGCTGTTCACCCTTTTCATGCTGGTGGTGTTCGAATCGACCGTTGTCTGGCAGCGTCAGCGCACTCTGAAAGAGTTCAGGGGCATGAGCATTAAGCCTTACGATATTTGGGTCTTCCGTGGAAACAAGTGGACCGAGACTGAGAGCGATGAGCTTCTCCCGGGTGATCTGGTCAGCGTCGGCCGCACCAAGGAAGACAGCGGTGTTGCTTGCGATATGCTTTTGGTTGAAGGCAGTGCGATCGTCAATGAGGCCATGCTTTCCGGTGAGAGTACGCCTGTTCTGAAGGATTCTATCCAGCTTCGTCCCGCGGATGCTCGTATTGAGCCGGAAGGTCTTGACAAGAACGCTTTCTTGTGGGGTGGCACCAAGGTTCTTCAGGTGCAGCATGGAACTGCCTCTGAAGACGCTGCCGAGACCGTGCCTCAAGTCGCTTCTGGTGTGCCACCTGCGCCTGACAAGGGTGCTCTCGCTGTTGTGATCAAGACTGGGTTTGAAACCAACCAGGGCGGTCTCGTCCGCACAATGATCTACTCCACTGAACGTGTCAGCGCTAACAACGTTGAGGCTTTCCTCTTCATTCTCTTCCTCTGCGTCTTCGCCATCGCCGCTTCTTGGTACGTCTGGACCGAGGGTGTCCGCAACGATCGCAAGCGCTCGAAACTTCTCTTGGACTGCGTTCTCATTGTTACCTCTGTCGTTCCTCCTGAGCTGCCCATGGAGCTGAGTTTGGCTGTCAACACGAGTTTGGCTGCGCTTAGCAAGTACGCCATCTTCTGCACTGAGCCTTTCAGAATCCCCTTTGCTGGACGTGTGGACATCGCTTGCTTCGATAAGACTGGTACCCTCACTGGCGAGGATCTTGTTGTCGAGGGTATCGCGGGTCTTTCTCTCGGCCAAGCGGGCGTTGCGTCTGAGCCTGACGGTGCCCAAACCCAGCTGGTGCGTGTGAACCAAACGAACCTGAACACCACACTTACCCTCGCCACTGCGCATGCGCTTGTCAAACTTGAGGAAGGCGATGTCGTTGGTGAGCCTATGGAGAAGACCACTCTCGAGGCTCTCGGATGGGTTTTGGGCAAACAAGACACTCTGTCCGCTAAGTCATATGCCACTGCTACTAAGGGTCAAGGCCCCGCCGACATCGTTCAGATCAAACGCCGCTTCCAGTTCTCGTCTGCTCTCAAGCGCCAAAGCTCTGTTGCCACTGCTATCACTACCGACCGCTCGACTGGAAAGAAGACCAAGGGTACCTTTGTTGGGACCAAGGGTGCCCCGGAAACTATTCGCAAGATGCTTGTTGATGTCCCGCCCAAGTACGAGGAGACCTTCAAGTACTTCAGCAGGAACGGCGCTCGTGTTTTGGCCCTTGCCTACAAGTACATTTCCACCCAGGACGAGATTGGCCAGAACCGCATCAACAACCTCAAGCGTGAGGAAGTCGAGTGCGACCTTCACTTTGCCGGTTTCCTTGTCCTGCAGTGCCCTTTGAAGGATGATGCTGTCAAGGCGGTTCGCATGCTTAACGAGAGCAGCCATCGTGTTGTTATGATTACCGGCGACAATCCTCTTACTGCGATTCACGTTGCTCGTCAGGTCGAGATTGTCGATCGCGATTGCTTGATTCTGGACGCCCCTGAGCACGACGACAGTGGTGAGAATCTTGTCTGGAGAAGCATCGATGACAAAGTCAACATTCCGGTCGACCCTACGAAAGAGATTGACCCTCAGATTCTCAAGGAGAAGGATCTGTGTGTCACTGGCTTTGGTTTGGCTAAGTTCAAGGGCCAGACTGGTCTTACTCAGCTGCTCAGGCACACTTGGGTGTACGCTCGTGTCTCGCCCAAGCAGAAGGAGGAAATCCTTCTGGGCCTCAAGGAAGCTGGCTACACTACTCTCATGGCTGGTGACGGTACTAACGATGTCGGTGCCCTGAAGCAGGCTCACATCGGTGTTGCCCTTCTCAACGGTACCAAGGAGGACATGGACAAGATCGCCAAGCACTTCCGCGAGACCAAGATGAAGGAAATGTACGAGAAGCAGAAGTCCATGATGGAGCGCTTCAACCAGCCTCAACCCCCGGTTCCCAACCAGATCGCTCACTTGTACCCGCCTGGAGACAAGAACCCGCACTACGAGGCTGCCATGGAGCGTGAATCCAAGAACAAGGCCAATCTTGCAGCTTTGAAGGCTGCTCAAGAGCAAAATTCCACCACTACCCTCACCAACGGTGAAGTCGCCAAGCCCGAACCTCCCAAGCCTGAGCTCACTCCTCAGGAGCAGAAGAAGCAGCAAGCCCAGAACGCCGCTAGCGCCATGGCCGAGAAGTGGTCTATGTCTATGATGGAGGAGCAGCTCAGCGAGGACGAGCCGCCCACTATCAAGCTCGGTGATGCTTCTGTTGCTGCTCCTTTCACGAGCAAGCTTGCCAACGTTGTTGCCATTCCGAACATTATTCGTCAAGGTCGTTGCACGCTTGTCGCCACTATTCAGATGTACAAGATTCTGGCGCTCAACTGTCTGATTAGTGCGTACAGTTTGAGTGTTCTTTACTTGGACGGCATCAAATTCGGTGATGGACAGGTCACGATCAGTGGAATGCTCATGAGTGTGTGCTTCTTGAGCATTTCGCGCGCCAAGGTAAGCTAATAGACTACATCCAAACCATTGTATCATGAACTAACAATGCTTTAGTCCGTCGAGCAGCTTTCCAAGGAGCGCCCGCAGAACAACATCTGGAACTGGTACATCATCCCCTCTGTCCTCGGTCAATTCGCCGTCCACATCGCCACACTCATCTACATCTCCAACTTCGTCCAAAAGTTCGAGCCCATGGAAGACCGCCGCACCATCGACCTCGAGCGCGAGTTCAAGCCCTCGCTCCTCAACAGCGCCATCTACCTCCTGCAGCTCATCCAGCAGATTTCCACCTTCGCCATCAACTACCAAGGCCGTCCCTTCCGCGAGTCAATCCGGGAAAACAAGGGAATGTACTACGGCATCCTCATGGTCACCGGCGTCGCTTTCAGCTGCGCCACCGAATTCGTCCCGGAGATCAACGAGCAGCTCAGCCTCGTGCCTTTCAACACTGAGTTCAAGATCACCATGTGCGCTGTTATGATCCTGGATTACGTCGGTTGCTGGGTCGTAGAGAAGACTCTCAAGACCCTTTTCTCGGACTACAAGCCTAAGGATATCGCCGAGAGGCGTCCCGATCAGCTTGCCGTTGAGAAGAGGCGCGCCGACGCCGCGGAGGCGAAGAGGATCAGGGAGATCGAGGAGAAGCTTGGGAAGGCTTGAGTGGATTTCTTGACGTATCCTCTAGTTTGAGAGAGACTTGAAAGGGGGGTGGTAGATTTCCCTCCTTTGTACAAAATAAGACTTAGATTTAATTTTTGGCATATAGTGAATTGTGAACACGGCCATTAGACTGCCTCGCCTCACTTGACAGATTTCTTCGACTCTACCTCTCAATAATGAACTCAACACCCAAATGATCCAATCACAGTAAGCTAACAGCATCCCTCCAGGCCCCCTAGATATCCTCAAGACCTCACCCTCGACGCAACAATAGCAGCCAACAACCCCGCCGCCTCGGACGGAATTCTCGACGACGCGTTATTCAACCCGCCAGCGTCAGCGTCGGAAGCGAAATGACACGCCTTGCCCGTGCCCTTGTCCTTGCCCTCTACCACCAGAACCACCGCTTCCATTTGTCTTCTTCTGGATCGCTTGTAAAAGCTCACTGGTCCATACGCCGCTTAGGCTGAAAGTTGAGTTTGGCTTGGGAGGGTTGGGGTTTCTGGGTGAAGGAGCGTTGGGTAGGCCGAGCGCGGAGTTTATGAGGTTTGGGTCATTGCCACCGTCGCCACCGCCGCCGCCGCGGTTGGCGAGGAGGAGTTTGGCGAGTCGTAGTTGGAGGTTGCTGGTGTCGCCGTTGCCGCTGTCTATTCTTCTGCGGATGTCGTTGGGGTTGCTTGGGTTGGTGCCGCCGTCGCCGCCGCCGCCGCCCCCACTGCCGTTTCTTTGGCTCGCGCCTGTAGTGGAATTGGGACGGCTGCCGTTCCGTCCATTATTGGCAGTGTTGTTAAGCGTTCCGCCAGCAGGCCCATTGTTCGAGGAATCGCTCGCGTTGCCGCCTTTCGGGCTGTTACCGGAGTTGGACTTGGCTGCATTCTTGCCTTTGTTCTTCGAGGAGATCAAACTGCGACTCCAACCACCTCTGCGATCGTCTTTCTTCGTTGATTTTGGTCTTTTTTTCGAAGCGGTAGATTCATCGCCACCATTGCCTCCATCGCCACCACCGCCCTGCCCGTTTCCACCTTTGCCCCGACTTCCGAACTTTCTCTGCTGTAGTCCGTTAGAACTCATAGAGCCACCGCTCCGTCCACCTTGGCTCTTCGGCGCTGAACCAGATTTCGCAGTGTCGCCTGAAATAAGCGAACCGCCTTTCCCCCCAGGATCGACGAGACTGTCTCGTCTGCTATAATCACTAAGAGCTCCGTCGCCATCTGGATCAAAGGGCACATAATCAAGCCTCTTTATGGCTCCGCCCGCTGAAAGACGTCGTTGCTGCATCCGCTTCGCGTTTCCTCGCTCGGCTTCATATTCGTACATATCGTGCATGTCCAAATGCTGGTTCATGACGTCTCGAGCAACGTACATGCCGCAGCCTTGACGGCCGCATTGGATCCAGGGTTCATCGATTGGATATTTCTTGGTGATGATGCGTTTCTCTCGGATCGGGTATTCCTCCAATGGATGTGGCTCTAGGGGACGTCGTTCGATGGGGTACTGCTTTTTTTCTGGTGCCGGAGGTGAGAGTCTGAACCGTTCGCCACGCTCTCTTGGCAAGGCGGGTGAGTTGCGTGTTGGTTGGCGCGGTTGGTAGTCTCTGGGTCTGTGAGCTGGTTGTCGTGTGGGTAGTGGTGGGTCGTATGCATGCCGTTCGTCGATGTGCATTTGGACTTCATATGCAGTGTTTCTGTAACCGCAGAAAGGGCACTCCGCGGCCATGTTCGATCAAACGTGTGCTGGATAAAAGGTGATGTGACGATCAAAAGTCAGAATCGTAGAAGGATGTTATTGCTTACTATAGGAGAACGACAGATCATTAAAAGAAGAAAGATGACTTTGCATATTGTCGAAACTGCGGCAACAAATCCCGCCTTCTTATATCACCCTTCGAGTACGTTTCCTGGTGTACTTGATACGTGCTGGCTGGCCTAAGGCATTCGAACGGGTACATCTAAGACACGCTGACGCACGGTTTCCGATCGAATAGGCGCGTCTCGAGGCGCGGCTCCGTTTACCGCCATTCCGAACCCATGGGAACTCTTTGACCATCCTTTATCCATATCAAGCTTCATCGGACGAACAACCGTGTCTTGTTCTCCCGCTCTAGATCTGTATCTTGGCCCATCTGTTGACCGTTGCGATCTACGTACTGACGCCTGTCGACCAGATTTGACGTAGGTCTCGAGTCAGTCCATCCATCAGTCCAACCGCACATGCTATCGCGAAGTAGAGATAGCCAACTGATATCGTTACACATTTACGTTCAGGTAAGAACAACAATCCGCATCTCTGCCACTCCATCACGAGACATGATACAGATATCAAGCCGATCAATAACAGCGACCCTCTGCAGGGCATCATTGATGAGGCACGAGACGGTGAAGGACTTTCCATTGTAACACACCAGCTGTCCTCAGAGGAAAGCGTCATGTCGCAAATCTCTTCTCGAAGGTATCCTTGGCTGGTAGTCAACGCTAGTCCTTCCGAGATTGCGCTTGAGTAACTTTGGTATGGAACGAAACGGATAGAGCCGCGGTACGATTCGAACGCAATCTCAAAATGCGATGAGATGGATATGTCGATTGCTCTGATGACAGTAGCTAATCCATGACACCCAAGTATACAGCTGCGACGCTGCTTTCACGGGCTCAAGATGACGCGCGAGACTGAGAGCTGGACAAGAGGATGGGTCGAGACCGATCACCTTGAGATTAGACAAATGCTCTGCGAAGCATTCCAATACTGGCGAGCTAATGAAGGCAACAAGAATGTCCCATTGCTTGTATAACCTGAGCCGACTACTATCGCATCAGGCGTCCAGTCCACTCACTCCAGATTGCATTGATCGGTGACCTTGACTCGGCCGGATCGACGAGATGAACCCCATCCTCCTCGACGACAGCGAACATAGCAAATTGGCCTTATGCCAAGACGGTTGATCAAGCCTCTCAACGAACCATGGCTAGGCGCAACAGATCCGTTGTGATCGTTGTTCCTCACGGATCCTTCTGGCTATATGGGGAGATGTCTTCTATATCAACAATGATCTTGCCACTGGTATCTCATGCAGGGGAAACAATTCCATACGTCAACATCTCGATGTAACTGGACACCTGAGCTTTGCAATCCTGTTGATGATTTCACAAGCCCAGCCTCCCCATGAAGCCAGAGTGATAAAGTGATTGAGAATCGATCATAACGAAGAACAATCCATCGGGGAAGGCTCTACAATGCAAGCTCTGAGAGTGAAGGCTTTGGTCTCCCATCGTTCTGGCAAAGCGTTGGGCTTGACACAAAACGACACATGGTTTCAACTGGAGGCTCCTTGTTTGCCTGCAAACACTCGCAACGTTACGTCAGAACCGCGAAGGAGTCAAAAGAACCCACAATATAAAACTCAGATCAACGACATCCGTGCAAAACGTCACACTGAGTACATAGTTGCTCCATGCATCGAATCTGTTGAAGTCTTACTGCAGCCAAGATATGGCACTGCAGTGATCTATCAAGTGAGCACACGCTGAGACTTCTGTACCATACGATATGCTCCGTTTAGGTCGACAAATCTGACTGTATGGGGGACTCGGTTGAGTCAGCCAAGCGTTGGATTGGAGTTGGTGCGATCATTTTCATGCCATCATCTGACCAGGTATGAATTCTCCGCCATCCCTAAGGTCTCAGACCTCAGCATCTGTCTAGAGAGTCGCTAGCTTCATTGTCCTCCCGTCATTGTATCCTTGACGATGCCATTATGTATTCGACAGCTTTACAGTGCATTCCAGTCGACAGTCGACTGTTCAATCTGTTGCGCTGGTTGGTGAAATGTGAAGCGCGAAATGAGTGAGTCTCATCGGCATCTATGGCTTTCCAGATCATGATTGTGGTTCTGGCCCGAGTATTCAACATTATTCGCATTTCGTAGCCCTGAAGACCGTGCAAGCCTTCGGCTGTCTACAATTCACTTCACCGCTATTCCTAAGATACAACGATGAGCATCCACGCCAGCGATGTCATGGACAATCGTCATCCTGGATTCCTATCACTCGGGGGTCTTCTCTTTCGTTTCTGCTCTGCCAAGGTGATAAGATTCACAAGTCATGGGTAAAGATGACGTCTCGAGATATCCAATTGGTGAATAGAGTAAGATATTCAGAGATTGTTCACCGAAAGCTACACAGAAACTACGGAACCACTCTGCGTTTGTATCACTTTCCCGCCCGTTGAAGGCACTGCGTCACCTTGGCCTAGGGCTCGACAAGCCTCTCAATGCTTCAAAGGCTTGAGACGCAACTTCAAGCCACTGTTGTTCCAAGCTGAGTATGCCTTCTTAGTCGAAGCCCAGTTGTCATCAGGATCAACAAGCTCGAAGGAGAAGTTGTAAAGAATCTTTGCCATCAGCACCCTCATTTCTAGATATGCGATCCTGCGATCCATGTCAGTGACCTGAGACTTTACTTCTGTTCAATTGTGACGTACGGCTTGCCAATACAATTCCTTGGCCCAACGGAGAAAGGCTGACAGATGTCTCGACGGTCGCCTGCAAACTCTCCCGGTGCATCGTCCAGCCATCTTTCCGGATGAAACTCACTCGGACGGGCGAAATTTTCTTCCAGTCGGTTTGCCGCCAACTGGTAAACAGCGCAGCATGCCTAAGTTGAATCATCAGCGAATAACCCGTCGAGTTTCACAGAACAGCAAAGACCTACGTTGTGCGGCACATAGTGTCCAGCCACGGTTTGCCCCACCTCATTCGTGATATGACGAGCCAGTCCTGACGGGCCCGGTGGGAACAAGCGCATCACTTCCGTGAGCAGAGCCAGCATGTACTTGAGCCCATTCACATTGGTGCCGTTGATCTCAGAGTCACTCTTAAGTGCGTCATGGACTTCTTGCTGCGCGCGCTTCATCACCGGTGGGTTCTTGCAAAGCAGATAGCAACCGAAGATCATTACAGTAGCAGTGGTGTCTGCTCCTGCGAAGCAAAGTGTGAGCGCGTTAACTTCCAGCTCCTTTTGTGTGAGCTGATCGTCTTTGTTCTGCAGCATGTAGTTGAAAAGATCTGCGCGGCCGGGAATGTGGCCTTTTTCTTTTCTTTTCTTGGTGAGAGCGGTGATCAAGGCGTCAATCTGGTGCATCTTTTCGAATGCGCTCGTTGGGAGGACGAATCGCAGAGCCGTCCAGACTTTGTACTGTTCCAGTTGGCCCAGGATGGAGTTCAGGTCGATCATGTCGAAAAGGATCTGCACGAACAGGTGCGAAGTGGTGGTCTCGAGGCACTTGAAAGACTCGCCGAAAGCGAACTCGCCCATCACGTCGAAGGTCTACATTATACGCATAACAGTCAATTATGATCAAATGTCCCTCACGCCGAGACTTACCGTCCACTCAAACCAGTGCGACACATCCTGGACAGGTTCCTTCTCAACAGCCTTTCTCATTTGTGTAATCAGCAAAGAACCATAGCTCTCAATCATGCTCGACAAGTCTTTCACGGCAGCAGTGGTGAAACCTGGAGCGAGCAAGCGTCTCAACCTCGCATGCTGCACGTCTTCTCCGAAGATTATGTCCCCGACGTTCTCATCGTAGTTGTGCACAGGATATGAGAAGTGATCTTTGCGATTGTGGACGCGACCCGGCTGGAGCCCATAGATATCCTGCCAGGCTTGGGGGTTGGCGAAGGCGAGATCGTTTGGACCGATGCGAACGACTTCGCCATATTTTTGGTGGAGCTCGAGGACCTTATAAGGTAGACGACCACTTGAGGCAGAGTAAGCCTTGGGAAACTGGAAAGCGACCCAGAGTCTCGGGCCTGGAAATTTGGAAAGAGGATGGAAGAAGATGTTGTAGATGGCGTAAGTTGCGATGCTGGAGATTGCCTGCGTGAATGATAAGACCAGTCAGCACATGTCTGACATATCTACCAGGGAACGTTCAGGTCTTACCACTCCGATCAGTCCGAGAATGACGCTGATTGCCATGACTCGAAGTTTTCTTTCTACGGCACCTATATGTTTTGGTAATTGTAGAAGTGAAAGCTGACACAGTCCGATCTTATAGACATAGCTCAGCTGGTGGGGCTGAATCCTGCAGTGCATTCGCTTAGGGTTGTCGATACTTAAGCGATTGGATACTGACCATTGACCAAATGCACACTAGTGCTGACAATAACATCTGTAGAAGAACGCATTGGTCGATTAATTTCATGTCTGTCCAAGTAGCTACCTCGGAGCAAACAAGATTGGCCGAAATGTCAGGACAACGATTTGCTGTTCCGTGAGCATGTCAACAGGGGAATATACCACACATAATACCAGGGATAATGCCTTTGACATTCTCAATGAAGTTTCATTGTCATCAGATACTCGTGAAACGCTGTCATAGATTATTTCGTAGAAGCATGAATCTGCTTGTCAAAACTGCGCACGAAAGTTCCTGCAGCACACACAGCTGACGCCCAGTCTCAACGGCTCATTCTGGGGGCCTGATCCTCATCGCTACGATTGATCACATTAGACCTTCTCATCTGGATACCCGCCACGGTGAATTCCAGTTTGGTCACGAGCGACGTGGGTAGCGTTGTCGACTGCTTCAGAGCCAGCAGCTTCTTGCAGGTCATGGTCGCCAGCTGCAGACAATCACAGTCAGTTACGAATCTTCTGTGGCTTTTGCATTTGAAACTTACCAGCGCCCATCGTCCTGCCCTTGTATTCTGGCCCAAGGAATGTCAACAGGATGACATAGGCAAACGTGCATCCCATGAAGATGGCGATGACAGTACCATACTCATATCGCTCAATAGTCTTGCCATCCTCTTCAATTGACGGCAAAGGGAAACGCTCGCCGATCCTGGATTCGATCGTGGAGCTGGCGGAGGAAACAAGATTGCCAAGCTGGTATGAGGTACCAACGACGAAAGTCCTGAAGCTTCCCGGGCTGAGCTCCATAAGGTGAATTGGAATGACACCCCATGCACCTTGGACCATTGCCTGCTCAAAGAAAGCTGGTGCAATCACGCGCTCACTTCCGACGAATCCGTAGGGGTAAATCAAAGCTCCGCCGATGATGCTGGCGATAATGATGCTGAAGCGCCGGCCGAACATTTGGGATAGGTACCCGATGACAGTGCCACCAGTCATTGCGCCCAAATTGGCTACAACTTGAGTGACTGTGACTGCGTTGGCTGAGAAACCGTATTGGTTCTCTAGCATGGTTGGGTAAAGATCTTGGCTTCCGTGAGACCTGGTGACGATTAGCCAGCTGAATCCTGCGTCAAAGTCATGTGAGCACTTACATGAAATTCATGCCAGCCATGAGGAGGACAAGGTAGACAAGAAGCAGCCAATGACGCTTCAGTGCGACCTTGCCCTCGTTGATGAAAGTCTTTCCAACATTATCTCCAGCGGCCCGGACACGTTGGCGTTCAATGTACGCATCTGTCTCAGGCAAACAGAGCCTGAATAGAATAATCAGGACTGGTGGGCAGGCACCGAACCAGAACAAAGGTCTCCATCCGTGCGGTGTAGTGTTGACCAGAGCACGAGCGAACACAGTCGCAAGCAGGTACCCGAAAGCATATCCTTGCTGTAGCATACCGGATATGATACCTCTCGCCCTTTCTGGACAATCCTCTATTGCCGTGGCAGCAGCGTTGCCATATAGACCTCCCATTGCGATTCCAAACAGTGCTCTCACTGCGAGGAACTCTTGGTAGGTGTTGCAGAAGCCAGTGCCCAATTCAAGGACGATAAACAGGATGTTGTTGACCACGAACGGCCATTTTCGCCCGTATCTGTCCGCAGCGATTCCGAAGATGATAGCACCCACAGAACGGAACATGAGCACAAGAGTGATACCCCACGTGATATCGGTCTTGGATCGATCGAATTCCTCGGCGAGATCGGTTACAGTCAAAGATACGGTGAAGAAGTCAAATGCATCCCAAGTCCATGCAACGAAAGCACATAGGAAGAAAAGCCATTGCTTCGAGCTGAGAAGACGCAACACCGTGATCGGGTTTTCGACCTTGTCCATTGGCGGTTTCAGCGTACTGAATCTCGTGGCCAAGTACCGGCCAACGCCCATCTTCTGAGGCGTCTCCCCAGATGCCGGAAGATGTGCATCGTCGCGAGTGTCCTCATTGAACTCCGGCGAGGAGTCTCGTGTTTTCTCTGCCATATTGACTGAAAGAAAGGCGTCGCTGTCAGCTTTCATGCTTGTTCCACCTTGCGACGAAGGGATCCACTGAGATACGAAAGCCAAGCTCAACCAAGCAAACGCCCAGCGGACTTGTGCAGAACGCAAGCTGATCTCGTACCAAACACTAACCTCAACGTTCTCGGACAGATTGAAAATGTCGTGTCCAGTCAATCAGTACGCGTGTATCGAGGCACGAGAGCTCCAGAAGAAGGTGAGGAAACAGAACACAAGACTCTCCCGGCCAAACGGCAGGCACCTTGTGCACTTTTGACACCACCACCCGCCAAGGAGGGAACCGATCTACCCTCCGACAAGCAAATCGAAGCTCCTCTTCTGAGGACTCGGCATCTTCCCCGTGCACAATCCCACGCGCTGAAGCGTGACACCATCCCAGCATCATAGCCAATGAAAGACAAGTCTCTCAGCCGTTGATGCCAGCGCGCCTGGCACTCAGCCAGTCAGATCGCCCTGGAGGTTCGGCATGATATTCCACCGCATCGGCCTGACTGCCTCGTGGCGTGCAGATCCAAAGCTTAAGCCGCTTGGCAATACTGTCGGCATGTCGGATCAAGTCACGTTGATGTCGATACTCCGCATGGTGTCTTCCTTAGTGTACGGAGATATTGGAGAAGCCCGCTGTGGAGGGACCTCGAATGGAGCTCCAGTGGGGAGAAGCTTGCATCTCCAGGACGCTTGTGGGCTGCCTTATCTTCGGAGAGGCCAGTGCGTTACATGTCTCTCCACAATGGGAGTATTGAGTGACATGTTCGAACGGTCGGCGTGGGTAACGTTGGGTCGCGTTAGAAGTCTGCCGAAGAAGAAGCGTTCAAGAGGTTGTCGTTGGCGCTCAAGAAAGATTCGAAACAAGAGACTTGATTATTGTAAATGTGGTTGCAGGAAGAGAAGATTTGATATTTATGTATGCCTCGGAACGACAACTTCCCACTTAGGCAATCACAAGGCGTCCAATTGTCAGCTTCGTCGTAACCATCTGAAAGGTAATATTATACCCTTGAATGATTGATCTGATATGGGGTTATCTCTTCAAATGTACTTTGTTGATAAAGAATTATTTATCATTCTTCATATGACCACATGAAGCAATTAAGAAACATTTCGAATCGCCAGGCAGAAGTTACTTCGGTACTATGCAGTGTGCGAGATCTGGAGAAAAGAAAAGCATCCATACCTCGTGCACTGTCGGCTTCATTCACATCGTTTCCATTAAAACTCCTTCGAACCCACCTCCACGTATCCACATCCGGAAGCCCTTACTATCCTCATCCCACTCGCGGCACCTGCACACTATTCGTAGCCAACGCCGGGGTCTTCATTTCGAACGCCTGGCTCTCACTTTCACTTCCACTCCCAGAAGCACGTCCGGGGCCAGAACTACTGCTACCACTATCCTTGACGCAGCTCTCAACATTTCCATCACCACACTTACGGTTGCGAAACCATCGGAATACAAAGTATCCCGCTGCAGCGACGAGGGGAACGATTAGGATGGGCAAACAGAGGGAGAGGAGGAGCTGGGTTAGCGTATGTGGAGTGATGGGCGGTGCGGTGTTGCCTTCGAATGATGGCATGGCTATGTTCTTTGTTGTGTTCGTTGGGGTGGGTTGGTATACTCGTGGTAAGCAGTAGCTTTATTTCTATCTCATAGCGTCAAGAAAGACTTGACTGTGTGACGAGGATATGCGACCGCGCGAAGGGCAAGTTTCTTTACAATGGAGTTCTGACCAAAGGGTCGATCTCAGGCAGACAAAGGGCTTTGTGCTTCGGCGGTATTGTATTGATCTGGTCAGGCCGGTCTTTGTTGAACTGATGTTGTTGCGCACTGCCCTGACAAAGACATTATGATGCTGCGTGCTGGATTCTGGCCTGGCAGTGACTGACGCGAGTATAGTGTGTTGTCCATAGCGAAGGGGCGTGGTTGATGAAGATTGAAGGTGAAGTCGCTGAGAAATGTTCTTGACTTCGAAGGTTTCAAGCTCACACAGTTCATTAGGGGTATCTCTATTCCGCGCGTACAAAACCTTTGGTGTGTGCCCTCGCGCAAGAATCAAATCCGTTTGCTTTTTCAGCTCATCGACGATTGTCACGGGGAAATCGCCTCTCGTCGCGTGGCGGCGGCCCTCTACGCTCGTCAAATCTCCGCTCATCATACCTCCTCTGATCTCTCTCATCAAACCTACCACGCCTTTCATCCTCGTATCTTCTATCCCGGTCTCGGGGATGCGGTCGTCTTTCCCGTTCATACTCGCGCTCACGATCAACCCTCGCCCTCTCACGTTCGCGGCGATCGTCGTATGCGCGAGGTGGCCTTTCTCGGTCGTCGCGGCGCTCATCGGGTCTCCTGTCGCGAGACGAGGTTCGCGATGACGGCGGGCCGTGTCTTCTCTCAGTGCGCGGGAGGGGTACTTCGATTTCTTCTTCGTATTCTTCCCATTCTTCCTTGAAATAGCTGTCGACTTGTTCGCGCTCGTCGTGGGCGAGGTGTGGGTTGAGCATGAAGCGTAGTGTGCCGCCTGCAAATGGCGGTGCGTGATGTAGCACGACTGGGGCTTGTGTTGGTTGATTCGAGTCGCTTTGTGGTGGTGAAACAGGAGTCGGGTGTCCGTTCTGGACTTTTGTCGTTGAGGATACGTGAGTTGGCGCTTTGCAGTGACGAGCAATGCTGTTCTCTTCGCTCTCTTTGTTAAGTGCTAGGCGAAGACGCAAAAAGTCGTCAAGACTGAAGCGAGTGCCCAGTATAGAAGCTGAAGTGTGCTGGACGTATAGGTCCAGTGAGTCGAGAATGGTCTCCATTGTTTCCTCGCGAGTTGTGTTGACTTTCTCCAGGTCATACCTCTCTAGCGCCGTCAGCACTTGGTCGGCGTTGGTGAGGCGCGCGGCAAGCTCCAGCATAGATAGAGCGAGTGTGACAGATGTCTGCTTCAGCGGTGTAAGAGTGCGATAGATGTCCGTCAGAGCTGTCCAGGCTAGATCGTGTACTTGCTTTATCCCTTCAACGCCGCCCAGTGTCTTTGCGACCTTGGTCAGAGTGTGATGCGGCGCTCGACTTCGAAAGTCAAAGGTTGAGGCTTCCAACACCATACGCTCAAGGCCGATGACCACGCGAGACTGCTGCTCGAACATGGGATCATCAGAAGGCAAGTGATCATGTGCAGAGGCAGCCTTGAGGTTGTAGCTCGCTGCCAGAATCTCCCGGCTCTTCTTCAAAGTATCCTCCATCTTACATGCCGTGAGCAGACTAGCTGCCGCGGCATCGCTCCAGATGTAGCTATCTCCTGTGGGAGTCCCTGGTGGATGGGCGAGTCTGAACTTGTGGAAGTAGGTGCAGGCGGTGGTATAAGTGCGGACGGGGAGTTGTAAGGCGCGGCGCACTATGTCCAGCCATTGCACTCCTTGCAGGCGTAGCGAGTCTTCTTTGGCCTCTGCAATAGAACGCTCCTGTAGGTCGAGAGTAGGCGGTTGCAGCTTGTGCTCGATGGCGGCCTGGGTTTGGTATTGTGCAGAGACTCGAATCGTACTTGGGTGAGGGCCAACGGGCGCTTTTGCCT
Source organism: Cladosporium sp. IMV 00045 (assembly GCA_001931905.2). Taxonomy (NCBI): domain Eukaryota; kingdom Fungi; phylum Ascomycota; class Dothideomycetes; order Cladosporiales; family Cladosporiaceae; genus Cladosporium; species Cladosporium sp. IMV 00045. The sequence continues at coordinate 34,752 of MSJI02000789.1, read as the reverse complement.
CGCCGTTACTCATGCGCTTTTGCGCGCCCATCTTGACGGGCCAGGCGATGTTGCTGGGAGTGTATTGAAGATTGTCACAGTAGTAGCCAGACAACAGAGGATCGTCGCGGTTGTTATCGATGCTGTCGCCGAAGGAGCATGCTCGCTGTGGATGGCCAATCGGCCAGCCCTCGGCTTTCCACTCCGAGGGGACTTCATGTGCTGATCTCGCTGGCACATCACCAACATTAGATGCCAACACATAATCCCAAGGAGGCATCATGGTCGCCGGATTTGACCAAGTCGTGTCATGTGTTGATGCTGGTGATGGTCTTGTTCTTCCCGTAGTCACTGGCGACGACACGCTCTTGGAGAAAGCAGCATGAGATGGCGCAGCCGCCTCTTGCTCTATAAGAGCCAGCCGGTCTGGGTGCAGCATGGTGTGATGATGCTCGGGAGGCCGCGTTTCTGTAGCGGGTAGAGGCAGTCTTCCAGGTAAGAATGCTGTTTGTCGTGGCGGCGCCGCTCTCGGAGGCGGAGGATCCTAGCGATATGTTAGTGTGCCGAACAGCTATGATGGATGGACTATGGCTGATGCAGCACCAGTTTCCATCGTAGCAGTCTGTACTACTCGGCAAGATACTTACCGTCTCTGGATGTTGGAAGCTGCATTTGGAGCCTTGCTCGCAGAATCCCCTCTTCCAGTGTCGGCAGATGGCCATTGCTTTCGACGAGTGCAACAAGTAATGGTGGATTAGGGAAATTGACTGACCTTCGTATCCGCGGGGATTGCTTAGCATGTCGTCAATGAGGTTCGCGAGGTGTCTTGCATTCGAGCCTGCTCACGGCTGACCGCAGTCGAGTGTTTGCATGTGACAGTACAGCTTCGCGATTTGCGCTTGGAGCACGATCCTTAGCGGTGCATTCACCAACGTGGTTCGGACTTTCTGTTCCTGGAGATCCGGGAGTGGTCTTTCAACGAATGACGTGCCATTCACGTGCCAATTTGTAGGGTCGGACATGAGTGAATGCATGGTCTAGGGCAAAGAAACATCAAATCTCACTTTTATACACCTCAAAGCTATCTTTGGCCTTTACGACACCAACAGCGACCTCATCACTCGGAGTCCTCTACATACGACCTCTCATCAAACCGATCATCACTACCGTCCACCTCTCCGGCACAATCTGGGTTTGGCACAATTCTCACTTCCACATACAGCTTCGCCTTCCCACCAGCCTCCTCTCGTAGAGTCCTCAAATCGCAAAATGCCCTCGCCGGCAACTCCGGTACATCCTCCCATCTGAACATGGTCAAGCAGCCACGCAACTGTGGCAAAACCCACACCTCCAGCATCCAGTGCCTACGCCCAAGATGGCGTGCACCTTCAAGACCCCGAAACTCGCCAAAGGGTTCTCCCAAGCGGAAGTACTGCTTGGCTTGTTCCAGTGTCTCATCAGCCTCGAATTCCACTTGTATGTAGTTCCTCAATCGCAAATCATGGCTATTGAGCTGGTTTGAGAAAGTCGCAATGACGTTGATGGAATGGACGAGAAGATCGTCGACACCGCGATTGTCGAAAGCGAGCAGACCCTTAGGGAACGGGAGTATCGATCTCGAGAGAGCCACCGGAAGCGCCCAATGATGCAAAAACCGCTCTTCAGGATCTTCACCAGCCAAAGCGCATTCATTGCCATCATCATCCTTAACAGCACCCGTATCCTTTGCCAACCTCGCCCACTGCGCCTCATCCCTCTCACGCTCTGCAATATCGTCCTCCAGCGTCTCATTTTGCACATCAAACTTCCCGTCTTTCACAAGCTGCAACACATGCCTCCTGATACTCGGAGGACTGAGCAAATTCCTCGCGAAAAAGTACGGATCGGGATCAAGGCTCGTGCTGAGATCGAAGTCCTCATCCTCGCGAATCGGATCGCCCGTGCTGACCGTGCCGATGCGCAGACCGTTCAAGCGCCAGGTCACCACGGCGAGCCAAGTGACTTTCTCTCGCTCCGCTTCGATGCGCGCCACCACGAGGCATTGCGTCGGCATGTCGCCGTCGTCGTCGTCTTCGGCCGTGCGTCTGCCGATGCGGATGTAGTGCTCTTCGCCGCTGGCAGAAGATTCGGATCTTATTGTGCTATTCGAAGGCTGTTGTGATGGAGGCGTTTCGCTGCTTGTCTGGGAGCATGGCTGTCTTGATCTTGCTTTCGTAGTTGTCGTTGCGAATGTCTGTATTATCTCGTCTTCAAAATCGAGAGAGATTGCGTTGCGTCGCAGTTTGGCCATGCTTGATGTTTCTCGTGTGGTCATAGTTTGTGTCGTGGTAGATGCTCATGTCCAAAATCCCAGATCCAATGTATGTCTTGAGTCGATGTTTGCTGTGACTGCAAGGTGCAGGGACCTTTCACATGCCGCACAAAGGAACATGTGACCTGCATTGGTAAAGCTTGTTCGAGAAGCATGTGAATGGCATAATGCTGTGATAGGCTGTACGTAAGTCATGTGATTTTGTGAAGTTAGCGTAATTCATGAAGTGAAGTGAAGTGAAGTCTGATAAAAGTCAATATGTTGAGCTTACGAGACAAACATGATATCTTGCAAGGATGATCGAACTCTTGATAGAATTATTTTATATGTACCTTCGACTACCCGCTATCCAATACTTAGCTTTCACCCTCTTTTCCTGCTGTGGCCATTGTCCAAATCTCGGGTTAGGATCCTTCGCCTCTCGTATCTTGACTTCCATGCTCTCCATCACCTCTGACCACGCCCTTCCCACCACCTCGTCCAGGATCTCCTTTCCTTCCGTATCCCCTCCCGCCAGACCGTGTCCGCTGAACAGGCAAAGGTAAAGGTTTCGCCATCCCACTTGCCGAAACAGCCCGCACAGAATCCACCGGGGAGCTTTGATCGCGCTGTCGAGCCGGAATTCGTCGAACGTACCTGCTCATGCTCTCGCAGAGGCGATCAAGAACGAACTCTGCTTCACTTCCACGCGCCATCATCGGACTGTTCTCCCCAATCCAATCCCATTCTACCATGCCTTCTTCATTGTCAACTTCAATTCCATGATCGTCGTCATTGTCGCCTTTCTCCGCTGTGAAGCGAATCATCTGCGTGAACTCGACCCATTCTTCGTAGCTATATTGTTTGTCTGGTTGTTTCTTGACGTCTTTGCTGACACGCTTGATCGTGTCTGCCAGACGTCTCGCTAAGTCGTGATGGGTCGGCGATTCGCGAGCGAACTGCTCCAAAGTCTTAGCTTGTTTGTCTGCGCTCTCGTCCACTCCGATAGGAAAGCCGTCTTCCACGCGACGTTGAGATTCCTTGTTGTCTTTGTGGGCTTGAAGCCAACTGAGCAGCCGCGGGTAGTGATTCAGCAACCGTCGGTAGGCGCCATGCTTCGGAAGTAATGTAAAGTCTCCAATGGCAGAAACACCTCGTTTGAATTTTCCAATGACGGTGTCGCCTAGATACTTGACAAGGAAAGCCATGGTAGGCAAAGCGATCAAGCTCCAGACGACGAACAGCGGCCTTCCAGCATTGCTCTTCGGCGCCATGTCGCCGTAGCCGATGGTGAGCAGACACACGTAGCAGAAGTAAAGGGCTTGGTAGTAAGTCATGTCCTGGACTTTGCGCTCGCACAGCCAGAAACCTAGGGCACCGAGTAACCACAGGAGAGCAAAGGCAACGACTGAAAAGCACAGGGCGCTGCGTTTCTGGTATTCGGAAGTCTCCTTTTGGATTCGACGCATGGCTTCGAAGCGATCTTTTTCTTCTCGCAACAGCAGTAGCTTCGGCTTACGGGCCTTGCTTACGAGGTCACTAGCCACTCGCGTGAAACTGAGGATAGACGAAGGAGAGGTTGGCGAGTTGCTTCGCTCACGTGGCTTGTTATCATTGATGCGAGTGTTGGCAGATGTGTCCGCAGCGTTGAGAGGAGCAGACACGACAGGATGCTCGCCGCGTGCCTGCGCCTGTCGATGCAGATACTCGGTTGAGTTTGTGACGGTCCGGCCGACTGTTCGATTTCGACTACGCTCGGCATGCTTGTGTACGATGTTCTCAGATCCGAGGTCAGTGGCGAAAGTCGTCAAGCTTGACACCACGAGACCAAGCATGACAATCCCTCCCACGGCATAAGGGAGCATGATTCCACGGCTCACGTTGTTGGTCGGATAGATGTCGCCAAATCCGACAGTGAGAATTGTGACTTCGCAAAAGTACAATGCGTTTGAGTAAGTCCAGGTGAAGCTTCCGCCTCCAAATTTCGACTCAACTGCTGAGAAGATCTCCGCGCCAACAGCAAGCCAGATGAAGAACAGCATTGTTTGAAGGATGAGGGTCCGATGAGAGTCCAGAAGAGCGAAGTCCCGGGGATAGTGCCCAAGCAGGTGGCCAAGCATGTTGACCATGAGGATCATCGAACAAACCATGTACAACATCGCAGCGAACACCGCGTACCAGAAGCCTTGGTGGTAAGTCTGCTGCGGGCGTATCGGAGGGGCGTAGACATGCATGGCAACCGTAGCAGCGATGAGGATAGCGGTAGAAATGTACCACATCACAATCGTGACCGGCAGAGCGATGATGTATCGAATGCGCTTGGTGAAATTGCAAAGTAAGAAAAAATTCCCGATGAAGCCGGCGATGAGAGAGATGATGTTCAGCGCATAAGCCCACCGCGGATCGTCAAAAGGATGACCGCCGAGATCATCTCCAAGCGTACCGCCCTGGCCATTCCAAGCGCATTCTGCTGCAGCCGTGCCGGATTTGACATCAGTGATGAGGCAAGACCGCCAGGGTGTCACGAGCGCGGCGATGGAGAGCACATTAGCCAGGGGTCCGAGAGTAGCCGCGAGCAAAGGGATGGCAGTGGAAGCAAACCACCAGTCCTGCGGCTGGCTGTCGCTCCAGTCTCGCGGTGCGGGATCCCAAAGACGCATGTGTGGCCTGTTGCTGCTTCTGCGCCGGTCATGGTCGGGACGTGTGGTGTTGTCTAAGCACATGTGGACATCGGGGTCTACGCGAAGAGGGCCGGCCATCTTGCGCGATTAATACTTCTTTCTCTCTGCGGATAGAATCTGCTAAACAACGCTCGGAATGCCGTCTCGTGTCAGGTCATGGTGGTAGCATTCCCGACCCGGCATCAGGGGACGTTCCGAGAGACAAAACATAGGTATGGTCAGAAGGCAGACTCGCTCTGGTTGTTGGAAGGTGATAACAAAGAAAGCTCATAATGCTTGCCGCCCGACACTAAAGGAAGACCACAGTAGGTGCGGTGTGGCTTGATAGTCATGGGAGCAGGGTAAGTACCGCCGACTGACTGCTTTGATGAGGTACCTCATTTAAGCTTTTGAATTCCAATGGTGGAGGGGTTGCTTGTTGTGACAATGTCCAGGCTGATATCTCGCTTCGCTTTCCATCAAACGAGTATATTTGATAATCACCCGTCCAAAGAAAGGGGACGGACTCGGACATTGTTCATATCTATACAAATGTACTAATTTTACAAGCCAGTAGCACCACCTGGGCAGATACTCATACAAGGTACTTCCGCTGAACGCTTAAACGTATGCGCCAATCGACTTATGCAAGAAAAGAGAAGAAAAAAGTACAAACACAGCCCACAGCCCTCTCACAGCTCTCTCCTCAGATACTTCTTCTGTATTTCATCCCTGCGTATGCGCGGGATAGTCTGGACTGCGTAGGCAGTTTTGGGAGCCAGTTGGCGGATTTGCTTTGCCGTGCCAACGTGGCGAGCCAAGCTTGGGTCGTCGGGCGTACTGTTCAGGCCCAAAAGATCCCTGCGGCGGATCTCAAGCAGACTCCCACCCAGCTTCACGAGTGTTGTGTAGCGCGGTGACAACCACGAGGGGTCTAAGTGGCGCCTTCCACGCATGTGTTGAATGCCCAGAACCTCATCCGAGCGGAGCACTCTGTGTCTACGCTTCTGCCAGCCGGGGAAATGGGGTATCATATACTTTTCGGTCAGTCGAAAAGCAAGGAGGGCGAGGGGAGGATCTGTTCCGATGAGGGCCTCGATAAAAACGTTCCACGTGGTCCTGTCCAAGACGTAGCCTTGTTTGAGAACACTGCCAACGGTGGAGATGATCTCGGAGATGCGAGACTGAGACGCCAGAGCCTTGATGTAATGTTTCAGAGGCTCTATAAGCATGAGTCGCAATCCCGGATCTTTCCAAGTAGTGTTGCGCTTCTTGGATTCGCGCAATCTACGTTGTCGATTCTTTTGCCGTTGCATTTGCCGATTTATCACTTCGCTCGAATCGCCAGGATCGGAGACCTGCTCGCTCAAAGTGGTGTCGGCGACAGAAAGCTTCATGATGTCGACCGCTTTCTCATCGCCAGCCGCCTGTGGCTTAAGATGTGGCTCCACTTTTCCGCTAACGACTGCGTCCGCTTGTTCTTTGGCAAGCTTCCAACACGACTCAACATCTCCCCAGCGGCGTGCCCGAATGTACGCAGGCATGAGTGCGGTCAAGATCTGCATTGGCATCGAGCCCAGTGGAGGTTCCGAGCCCATATTCGCCGCCTCCGTGAATTGTTTCAGGAGTACCTGTACTCCTTCTAACAAATCTCGGGCACCATAGACCTCTATCAAGTTACTGAACAGAAAAGCCTGTGGAGAATGCTGTACAGCCGTGGACCTCATTCGCGGCTCTTTGGCTGCATATCCAGCTGCAGGATCGCGGAAGATCTCTTGCATTGCATCTATAAGCTTATCGACAGGGTAGTCGACGGCGACCTTGCCCATACCGCATACCCGCTTAGTCTCAAACAAAGCGCTGGCTTTCGCGTAGAGAACATCCGTATTGAACGTTGGTCTGATGTTTCTCTGCAGCATCAACGCGTGAACTTGCAAAGCCCGTTTGTTAAATCGCTGTCTGACGTATCCCTGCATGACGATGGCGTAATGAAACGCTTGAGGCTGCAGACCAAGCTTGGGCATCGCGCCATTGATGAATTTCAGCGCTGCACTTGTTTTGCGACGACCGACCAGATTTTGCATTCGGGCAGCATAAGTGAACACGTCAGGTGGATATCTTGCTCGCATCCAGCGATATGTTCTCTCAAACTCGACTCTTCTACGAGTCAGGGCCAGCGACGTAAGTAGGACGTTGAAGCACCCCGTCAGCGAGCCTTCTATCTCGTTAGCATTGACCTTTGCGACGACTTCGCCCAAAGTAGACCGCACGCTTGCAATGTCCTGCGCCTTTGAATGAGCTGTCATCACACTGCAGTATAGGTCAGTGTTTCTTGTGGAACCGGTGATCTCCTCGTATTGCTCGATCAAGTCCTCGACACTATCAACATCACCCCTTGCAGCGTAGACCTCACATAGCGGGTGAAAGGAGTAGAAGTCTGGCTTTTGGCCCGAATCGATTAGGCGTTGCATGCTTGCCAATGCTCCTTCGACGTCGCCCGCGCGAGAGTGAGCATGCAACAATGCATTCCAAGTCCAAAGGGTGGGGCACTTTCCGGCGTCCGCAGCGACAGCATGGATCTTTTCGAACTCGGATTGTGCAGACTGGATTTCTCCCCTTTGACCATAGACAGACACTAGAGTCCAGAGAACATTCTCCTGGTCTTCGTACCGAGGATAGTCTTCGCAGAGCAGATCGTAATAAGCTTGCACCGCCACGGGATCACCGATTCGGGAGTAGTAACGCATGATTGAATGATATGCCTCGATGTCGAGCTTCTGATGAAAGGTGATCCAATCGTCTCGGATCAGGCCGATCGAGAGAGCGGAAGGCGACTCGCTGACTCTCGCTACACTTTCGGCGTACCGCAAGAGCCTTTGCAGCATTCGCAGAAGGAGAGCTTCCGACGGAACGACGCCAGACATGGCACGATATTGTCTGTACATGTAAGACACTGTCTTGTGTGCGTCATTGTATTGAATCTTTGAAGTTGACTCAATCAACGCAGTGAGCACTTCGTGAAAGAATGCCGGTGGATTTGAGCTGGTATGCTGGATTCGCCCTACGAGATAGCGAATCTGGCCGTCTTTGAGGGTTTTCTTCGCCGTAGCCATCGTCAAGCATCTGCGCGGACTCGCTGCGGTGAATTCGTTTACGATTGCAATTTTGAAGATTTTCATCGAAAAGTCTTGAAACTCTTCTGAAACAGAGTCTGCTTGAAGGAGCATTCGATAATGCTTGGAGAGACGGACGGCTTTCGATAAGAGATTGCTCTGTTTGGCAGAAATCTCCCGCCAGAAGATGTTGTCTACCCACGCCCTCGCGGTGTCATCGTGCTTTGCGTAGAGCTGCGTCTTGACTCTGACAGCAAAATCCCACATGCCGTTGTGAACTGCCATTTGACAGAGCCAAATGGAAAGCTCGTGTGCATGGTTGAGCCTGTCCAATGCTTCAGCGTGTTCTTGCTCAGCGAGGCCGAAAAGATGGGACCGCATGAAAGCCTTGAAAGCCGATTTGTAGACATCCATAGTGCGTTCGGGGACCGGAATGGAATGAAACAACTCTAAGCAATGTGTTCCGGCTGTTTCGTTGTGATGCCGCGAGAGCCACTGCAAGAACTCCACCTTCACTTCCTCGCGGGAGGAATCGTCCAGCCTTCCATATAGGTCCCAAGCAGTTGTGGTGTATTTCAGACTCTCCTCATGATCCTGAAAGGTGGATAATTTGGGTGAGATGGTCAAGAGGCAGCGGAAGTCTTGGGCAGACCGTGGTGCCCTTGCGAGCACGGCGGGAGTGGGGTTATGCAAGTCGTCCCATCTCCATTGCTCGTTTGTATTTCGGCCTGACCATTCGTCCTCGGGAGGACTGTATGCGATGGCATCAGTATCGACCTCCTGTTCGACATTGGGATGTTCTTGTCCAGCATCGAAATCCGTTTCAAAAGGATCATCTGATATATATATATTCTTTCTCGCTTTGCCCTTTTTTTGCGTGGGTTTAATGCTGGACTCGAGTTCCGTTAAAGGATCCATCCATCCATCCTCTTCCGCGTCGACCTTTTGCGGGTCTTGTGTAGGTTCCATGTTCTCTTCCGGCTCTTTCCCAGTATTCGACGAGTATCCTCTTGTGGCGTGAACGAACCCTTTTGGAAGGCGCCGTTCATTCCGCTTCCCCCATCTCTCGATCCGCGCATTACCACCATGGTGAAGCAACGCCAGTGCCTGCGGTGGGTACAGAAAGTCCAAGAAGTGGCTCTCAGCTGATGTATTTTTGGTCGCTTGATCATTCTGCGTCTTGGGCGCATTGCGAGTCTCTTTTCTGCTACTACGCACTTCTAGTGGTTTTGGCGAAGGGTGTGGAGTGGTCCGGGAAGAGAGGTCGAGATCGCCAGCTCCATGATTCCAGAAGTTGGATCCCCAAGAGCGATTGCTCCTCGAAGCCCTTCGCGCGCATCGTACCGATAGACGTGCTCCGGTATCGATACATGCTGTAGCTCGCTCTAGCATGCCCCACGACGTGATGCTGGCCAAATGACTGAAATATGCTGCTAGAATCCAGTTTGGTAGCCAAAGCGCTTGAAATATCCTTAGGCTCTTCGTCTGATGCCTGCGTGAGGCGACAGTGTCTATTCTTGAATAAGGCTTCGAGGCGGATAGCGCGGAGATGTATTAGAGAATTAGCGAGCGAGAGGAAGGGTGTCGAGTGTGGCGGAGGGGGTTGATTAACGATGTCTACGCGAAAGCTTTCCAGTCTCTAGAGAGTCGAACGCCGGCTGGTTATTATTGCCTCCGCCGGCCAAAATCGATGACCTCCTTCAGCGGAGAAGAGCGTCAAATTCAGGCAGCAATCAGGCATTCATCAAAGGCTTCATGTTTCAGTGTATTTAATCATTCAAGATAGGTACACTGCGACCACGCCACGTATATCATCCAGCAAAAACACTTCGTTCAAGTATGTATAGCTCAATTATCCCAAAAGAGCCCCTACCAAGCACTTCACATCAATCAACCATGATGCCGCTTCTGAGAGCATCGCCCGATTGCGCCCAACCTTCAGCTTCAGCTCAATGTTGCCTATCACAAGGCGTCCTTATGACGAAGACGATTCAGTGATGCACTTAGAACATACATTGCTTGTTAAATGTGGGGAGCATATTCGTAGGACCTCGTTGGCGTTCCATGTCATCAACCCATGACTAGCACCGTCCCACTTGACTCTTCACCTCGTGAGCATACATGTATGTGAGAAGCTCACGACTCAGTATAGAGGGCGATGATATCAAGCTATAGATTTCGCAGACCCTAGCAACCATACGCGAAGTCTGGTCATGCGCGAGGCTTCCAGGCTTTGAAACTTGCGAATAGTGGCGATGGCACAATTCGTTGCGCATTGAGCAGATGAAGACTTCAAAGTGGCTTCGAAAGAAACACAAGGTATGAGCGATAATGACAACGAACAACCAACAAAGGGCAGGCAAACTTGTTTTTTCATGAATGGCGTCGCGGAGTCCCTAATGTACACTCAAAACCCATGTACAGTCCGGCAGGAGCACGCACTGCAGAGCCAGGCCGTTTGTCTCGTAGCGCGCATGTTATTCCCCCTCACCTGTCCTCGACGCCAAAGAGAAAGAGATGCACTAAGATCGTCCCAAGAACCGTCCCGAGGGGTTTTTTCTGCGGGTTGACAAAAAGCTTGATTCAGAGCCAGAAGTTACGCTTACTCGACGTCGTTCTTGCTCTCGAAGTTCTCGCCCTCGACCAGCTCAGGTATCTCGTCATCATCGTCGTCCTTCTTCTCGCCCTCGGCGCCCTTCTGCATGCTCTGGTAGCTCTCGGCCAGCTTGCGGAGGGAAGCGAGAGAGTCGGGGCCGAGCTGGTTGAGGATACCGGGGACAAGCTCGGTGAGCTCCTTGTCCTCACCGTGGCCGTAGAGGGCGAAGGTGTTGGAGGGGACGGCGGCGTGAACTGTGGTGTGGTCAGATTTTGGGATCGTCCGAGCTGGATAGAGATATATCTCTAGCATTGGTTTGGCATACCCTTAGGAGCGGAGAAGTGAATGACGTTGCCGTCAGACTTGAACATGTTGACCTCCTCGATCTGGGTGATGGGCTGGACGTTCATCTTCTTGAGGGTAGCCTGGAGCTTCTGGTCGTCGGCGCCAGAGGACCTGTGGACCTTCTTCTGGACGCGCCTGGGGGTACCCTTGCCGCTGCATCTCGAGTATTAGCCACCGATCCATTGCGCATCTCCAAGCTCTGATCTCTGCGTTTTTGACGTTCCAATTGCATTCCCACATTGGCCAAGTCCCAGCTCCAGCTAGCTCGTGTGCCCGCAGGCTTTCCAGCTCTTGATTTTGCATTTGTCACAATTTGGCCATTTCAAGTTCCAACTCTTCTAATCGCAGTTTCCAGAGTCACAGAATTGTAGGATATTTCACTCACCCTGCGAATTGGTCAGTACGGCGATTCCCTCAATTTCGCAAGTTTTCACACCAGCCGCCAACGAGCAGCGGGACAGCACTCACCAGTGCGGACGGCATTCTGCATGCGGGCCAGCTTCTCGGTGTCCATAATGTCGGTAATGTGAGAAAATGCAACGGGTTTTGAGGTTGCGACGGCGAGATGTGGTATTGTCGGTGGTGGGAGTGGATACGAGTGAGTTTGGTGTGGCCGTCTCTTTCGCTAGGGCACCAACTTCATCGACACACGCACACACACAGTGAGTGAGGCCCGCACTTGCTACGGCTGCCTCAGGTTTCCTGCCGCTGTGTGCGCGGGCGCTTCGGCCCGGCTCAGCCAGGATGGAGCATTGGCTGTCATCGGATTAAGGACCACGAACCACCTTATTGTCATGATACTTCGTGAGAAAAGAAGCAATCTGCAAGGAATAGGTTTCTCGTTTTTATTGGTCGTTGTTTCGTACAGCTACCGTCTCCCTAGAACGAAGATGCCATCATCGCAGGATCGATCAGCCAATCAAGGCCTGGAAAGTCGAAATCCATCCCATCTACAGCACCACTGCCCTCCGTCGAATTGGACGAATGAGGCACCGGCACAGTAACGTTTTGTCCGGCGTCATCTTGTCCAGACCAGATCGATCGTAAAGTTCTCACAGTGGAAGCAACATGGCCCCACCAATGCTCATCAGTCCCTTCAGCATCCGCAGTGAAGGTGATACGTGAAAAGAAATCCCCTAGGCGGTCAAGCGTCGAGAAGAGCTCAATCGTAGAAGCGAGATCTTCTTTTCTCCAGCCTGGCTCGTCAATGGTGGACAGCGCGTACAAAAGCCCCATGGCATGTCTTGTTTGTATGAGCAGAGACGTCGGAGCACCGTTCATCTGAACTTCCGGAATGGAAAGCAAGGTGTCGATCCATTGCTTGACTGCATGCATGCAGGCATACAGGAATTTCGTTCTTTGGAAACTTGACTGATCGATCTTCGTGGGATCGCCATTCAGTGCTATTTCGGTGATTGCCATCTCCGCAGAGTGCAATTGGAGTCGGACAGTAGCTGCAACGAAAGGGATCTTGTTAGATTCATGCAAGGCTTCACTATGTAGCAATACACGCTTCTCAGTAATTCGAAATACTTACCATCTTGTGAGGTCTGCCTGGCCATTTCAGAAGCCATTCGATGCATCTGTGTGAGCAGCTCTTGCGCGAAGGACCCTGGAGGTGGGCGATACCGAGGATCTAAACATGTGTATGCATCATAGCTTATCGACATGGCGCACTTCTCGGCAGCCAACTGCATTTTTACTCGCTGCACGAGAACCGCATCGCGAGTGCTTTCTTGATGCGCTTCGATTTCGTCTAGGCAATTCTGCATGTGTACCGTCCACCGCAGTGAGTCGACCCTTTTCAAACAAAGCGAAAACCTAAGGTTTGTTAATCGCAGTGACTAATGGGTCGATGCATGCCTTGGCATATGAATTGGGAAACAGCGTGCAGTACTCACATCGATACCAAGACAAACGTGCCAAGTACAGCTCTTCGCTCCTCCATAGTACGCGGCGGACGAGGTGGAGGTTTCAGAGGCGGTGGAGGGATGCAAGCCAGCTGGGTCGGTTCTGTAGCGACCGGCTTGTTCAATCCGAGATCAAACACCAGTGAAGCAACAAACTGCGAGAGGACGGTGAGTGTTGTCTTTATCATCACCGGGTGTCTGCCTTGGTAATACGCCCTGATCAATCAGTTCAGCTACTCCTAAACCATTTCAAACCTTGCTGTTCAAGAAACACAGCATTTCTTCGCCATAGCGGATACTCACAGGATCGTGTTATGGCCTGTACTGATGGGAAAGAGATTCTGGGAACTTACCATTCCATAAAGCAGAGGACAGCGACGAGTAGATCGACGGAAAGATCGGCCTTGACGAAGATCTGGGAGGCAAAAGATTCTTGCAGGCGTGTCAAACGTTCACGCTTCTTCGACGTTCGTCGTGATGCCACCGCTATAATGCATGAACAAAGTTGTGGTCTGTCTCTTTGCAGCTCGCTCGCCGTCGCGGGCAGGGTCACAAATGGAAAGAACCTCCAGTTCAGATCTTTGAATCGCTGTAGGCTTTGGTCAGCCTCTTCTAGTGACACATGGTCACTCTGTGAAGCTTAGGTCAATGATCTCGATGCAATGCTGAGTTGTTTCGTCTCGTTCAATGACAGTGACTGAAGCAAAAAGTACTACTACTTACCACAGAGGGCGACTGATTCTGGTCACTGCTGATGGTCGATTCTGAATCATGACCAGGAGCTTGTAGATGTGCCACCAACTGATCAAGCTTTCGTTCGACTCGCGATATATCTTCCGACCGAGCCTTCTCTACCCTTGTGTTGCGAGCGTCTCCTCGCTTGAGGCGCCTTTTGCTTTCAGAGGGACGACAAGTCTTATTGAGTCGATGGCACCTAAGTCATCAGCATGTGCAATGAAAAATCCACTGATTGTAGTATGTGATATGTCGTCGTGCAGTCGACGTTCCAATGTTCCAGGCAACAGGGCGGAGTTGGGCGTTCACTTACCGTTCGCATCCATCACCGGCGTTGGGCTGACGAGGAACGCATTTGATCTTTGCTGCAGCGCATGCTTGACAAGCAAGACCGTAAGGTGCAGGCGAGTCCTGCCGTATGCTAGCCATAGGATGACTCTGAGATACGGAAGGCCAAATGCGCGAATGCGGTGGTCGGGCAAGATCGTTTGCCTGCCAGTTCTTGCCTTGCAGTGACCGGTCGAGTCCAAGTCGGAAGTTCAACTCACAACCGGCGCCGAACACCGAATGCCGACCGAGCTGAACCCCTATCGGTCCTTCCTTTTGCTCGCAGGAGACTTTTAATATATCATTCTTCCTCCAAACTCTGGAACGTTAAAACATGACGCTGCATGTGAGCAATATCTAAGCGCCGTATGCTCATACAGCAAGGTGCAGAGACATCTTATCAGGCACGCAATCGTATGTCTCCATGCGGACAAACGCGGCGATATCATGCGATCACGCGCGATAACAGTCAAGGCCTGCGGGATGCGAATGCGAACGGACGGGATTGGCGTCAATACCGGCGCAAACATGCTTTGATCCTGCAAGACTCAACCACCAAAGCGTGCATGTAAACGGAAACATGTAGGACAAAGCCGGCGCCTTAACGGAGACATCCACTAACTCCGTCTCGGGGGTAAACATGGGCTACGTGCAGGTATTCAGTCACTATTTTCTATTCCTTCAAATAACTTAAATCATGCACATAACGAGTGACAGTCTTGACCGACACTCAAAAACGACTCGACCCTCTCTCCGCCATACGAGCTGCAATGTCTGAACCACGTCCAGCTTCCACGAGCGAAAAGCCAACCGGTCTTTCGACGACAGCAAGCGATTCAAACTCGCCTAAGACAGCCGACAATGTCGTTACATCAGACCAACAAGCCAAGTCCGATTCTAGCAACGACCAAGCTCCCGCCAAGGAGGAATGGGTCACAGGCATCAAGCTTTGGCTATTGATGACCCCTATTGATGACCCCTCTGTGCTTCACATTCTTCCTTGTGCTCCTGGACGTATCAATCATCGCTACTGTTAGTAATAACCCTGGTTTCTCTAAGACCTGAAGCTGATTTCATATTTAGGCCGTTCCTCAAATCACCAACCAATTCCAATCCCTTCCTGACGTGGGCTGGTATGGCGCTGCATATCAGTTGGCCAGCGCTGCACTGCAGCCACTGACTGGCAAGTTCTATGTCAACTTCAGAAACAAATGGACATTCATCACCTTCTTTGGACTGTTCGAGCTTGGCTCTCTGCTGTGCGGCGTTTCGACATCATCAAAGATGCTCATCGTTGGGAGAGCTGTACAAGGCATGGGAACCGCGGGCTTGCAAAACGGCGCTTTTACGATCATCGCGGCGGCTGTCCCTCTTTCTCAGCGACCGGCTTTGGTTGGAATTTGCCAGGGCATTGCTCAACTTGGTGGTGTGATTGGGCCATTGATCGGTGGTGCATTGACACAGTATACAACGTAGGTCACTCAACCTCCGTTGACGTCGGGTTTCCATGGCCGTACTTTGGAAGCAGTACCGCTGACAGTGTTTCACAGATGGCGCTGGTGCTTCTACATCAACCTTCCTCCAGGTGCCCTCGTAGCGGCCATCTGGTTCTTCACCAATGTCCCTGACGGTCAAATCGTAAAACCGAAACCGGCCGAAGTCGCAAAAGATCTTCACAATAAACTCGATCTCGTCGGTTTCGCTCTGTTCGCACCTAGCTGCATAATGCTTTTGCTTGCTGTCCAATGGGGCGGAAATGAGTAAGCAACCTGGACATCCAGTCGACGACGGCCACTGACAAATCTACAGGTATGCGTGGGACAGTTCAACTGTCATTGGTCTCTTCTGTGGGTTTGCTGGCAATCTGATCGTCTGGGCTATCTGGAACTACTACAAACGTGATAATGCCCTTATTCCATTCTCTATGGTTGGCAACACCATCGTCTGGACTTCTTTCATCTTCCTAGGCGTTCTCATGGGAAGCATGTTCGGTAAGTGCCTGCGCATCTTGCGATGACAAAAACCTTATCTAATTATGCTTCAATCACAGTGCAAGTTTACTACCTGCCAATTTACTTCCAAGCCGTCGATGGCGTGACACCAACCATGAGCGGTGTCTACATGCTCCCCAGCATCCTGGCCCAACTTATCACCGCCATCGTTGTCGGCCGCCTTGTGATAGTTGTCGGACGTTATCTCCCCTTTGCCTTGGCCAGCGCAGTCTTGACATCGATCGGCTATGGATTATGCTCGACCTTCAGCCCCAATACAACCACTGGTGAATGGATCGGATACCAGATTCTCTTCGGCGTCGGGCGCGGTATGGGTTTCCAAATGCCCATCGTAGCCGTGCAGAACACCCTTGCACCCAACGTGGCACCGCTCGCCATCTCACTCGTCATGTTCAGCGGCATGCTTTGCGGAGCACTCTTCCTCAGCTTCAGCACAACCATCTTCACCCAATCCTTGCGGCACCTCATCCCAAGCCACAGCAATGGAATCGACCCAGAGTCCGTCATCCAGGCCGGCGCCACTGGATTCCGCAGCATCATGGACCCTGGCGAAATCGGAGGAATTCTAATCGCATATGCCAAGAGTATCGATCGAGTATTTTACTTGATCACCGCTCTTTCGGCAGTCTCGTTCTTCTTCGCTTTCGGTCTCGGGTTCAAAGACATCAGGGAGAAGAAGAAGCCTGAGCCGACAAAGGAGGTCGACGACAAGGTATGAGCAAAGACTTGGTCGAAGCAAAATCAAGCTTGGTTTGCTTTGTGTGAACTATGCACATACCTTGGAACACTTCGGTAAGGCTGTTTGTCTACGAAGAACATCGCCATGGGATTGCGTTACGCCGGTAGAGAAGATCGGCCGAGCAGGGGATGTCATGGACAGGGAATGCGAGGAGGAACACCACAAAAGTTGATTACTTCGATAGATAATTCGAGTCATTAGGAAGGAAGACGGAAGGGAGACAGGCGTAATGATCACCACTCCTCAGATCAATGTATTTTAATAATTACCTGTATAAAGTTCCTTTATGCACCTTTGAGCAATCGGTTTGATGCTTGTCTGGAAGCCTCAATTGCATCAGATGGTGCACATCCATCATGTCGAGCCGATGATAGTCAGGGTGACGGGCATCGAGTTGCAGCTCGAGAACAATTATGTGCATTATATACAATCTTAGCGACATTTGTACCATCGATTCATCGAATGATGTTAGGGGATATGGTCTAGCGGTATGACATCTTCTTAGCACTGTACAATCACCCCGTACTAGCTGAGTGGAGAAGGTTCCCGGTTCGACTCCGGGTTTCTCCATATACTTTTGTCTTTTGCTGTTCGTCAATAGATGCCTGTGGTGTCGCTCTCCCTCTGTGAGCGGGTGCCGATTGAAGTGATGCCGCAGAATGTGGATTGGGGAATTCAATGAGGCATTCAGCTGAATTCTTAGGGAATTCTTGACTATACAAATTTTACACAATCTATGCATTCGCTCGACTCGGTCGTATCTTACACAAGCTGTAGAGTCAATGCAGGGACGCTTGGAGTCATGTAGTTCTGCTTCCGAGTACCGTCAACCTCGTCCGCCAACTAGGTTTTCCTGTTAATGCCTAAGGTCTTTGACTGCCATCAAGCGGGCTGAGAAACCTTGTGACAGATGCGACCTCGAAACCTTTCTTCTTCATCTCCGGCAAAGCCTTTCTCAACATTGGTACCGTCCACGATCGCCGATCATGACAAATGATGACCGCGCCCTTTCGCAGCGAGCTCAGAACATGCCACGCGTTCACTCTCCAGCGACTGATAAAGGGGTCATGTGGATAAATGCTCCCCAGGATAGTTTCGTAACCAGCCTTTTCGGCTACTCCGAGTATTCTCTGGCTGAAGACACCAGACCCTGGTCGAAAGTAGTGGCTGGTGCGCTCGCGGCCGGCTTGTTCGTATGCACGATCGAGCATTGCATCGACCTGATGGATCTCCTGGTCCAGACTTTCGGATGGAAGTGAGATGCTTGGTTCATCGTGCATTGCATGATTGCCTAACTCATGGCCAGCGCGAACGATCTCCGCCAGAATGGCTTCATTTCCAGGGACTTGGTTGCCGATGATGAAGAAAGTCGCCTTCGCGTCATTCTCCCTCAAGATATCGAGAATTTCCCTGGTGTATGGTGAAGGTGCATCGTCGATAGTCAAGGCGACTATGTTTTTGTCGGTTTGGATCTGGAAGAGCACTGAAGGGTTGCGTGCTTGGAGGTAGGAGATCACGGATTTCGGAGGCTTGTAGACGATGTAAGCCGGAAGAAGAACCAGGAGCACGATCGCCAGTGTCAAGAGTTGCAGGGCCATTCGGAGTTTGCGGGCTCGTCGTCGCGACCAGCGTCCTGGGAGGCGGAAGAAGGGGTTGATTAGGGGCATTGAGCGCGGCTTGTCTGGGAGGCAACGTCGATCATGACTTCAACATCTTTCTTCAATAAGCACTTATATGCGTGAGCCAAGAATGGTTCAACTTCCGTCGACAGTAGTCAAGGTATTTCGACGAAGGCAACATTGATGAGCTCAAGGGAGAAGAGGTCTCACGTCTCGAAAGGGGATATGCACCTCAGGCATGCACGGCGCGGGCCGCTGCTCCCGAGAACCTTCGGACGACCACAGCAAACAGCACTTCGACCTCCGATCTTCATCCTATGTTACACACTCGTTGACAACTACCTAGGTATGCAGTATGGCATGGGCTCATCATTGCATTGGCAGTACGTTGCTCTTTGGATTCACATGGTATCTGATGTGCAAGCAGCGTTACCATCCCCAGCTGGCAACAAAGATGATCCCACACCAGTGCTGCGATGTATTGGCTTGGCCTGCAAGCTCATTCCAACTATAACTTACAGCTTCCGGGCCGGAACCCGGCATGTAGGATGACGAAGAGAACGGACCGAACACATTCCTGTTTTCTCGGCCTACAGTCTGACGAACTCAATATCTTACCGTAGCAACGGGGACTGTTTGTTGGGCTTGGTAGTGGTATACATGTACATGGTATCAATGATGCCGGTCGGCTACGGGTTCCAAAC
The DNA here is from genome assembly GCA_001931905.2 of Cladosporium sp. IMV 00045. Lineage (NCBI taxonomy): Eukaryota > Fungi > Ascomycota > Dothideomycetes > Cladosporiales > Cladosporiaceae > Cladosporium > Cladosporium sp. IMV 00045. Next base: position 15,723 of record MSJI02000789.1, on the reverse strand, counting down.
TCGAAAGCTTCGTCTCATACTCTTCTTGTACTTTCATCGATTTAATCTTATTATTGAGCTGTTCGCAAGCGCTCTATACGGCCAATCTAATTCCAAAGTCGAACATGAGGAATCAGCAGCTACGGCATTCTTTTTGGGCGCTGATCAATGCCCTCCTAACTTTGCCCAATTCGATCCACTCGCAGTCCGCCTGCTTATCTGTACAACATGCTGCTCAAAGAGTGGTTTACGAACAACCAGTCTCGATCAATACGGACGTATTGACAAACACGACCTTCTATCCAATACCCGAAGCCGCCATCACAGTAACAAATGCACCGACAAGCTTCAACGACGTCACAACACTTCGATGGACCTCCACCGAGTCATTATCTCATAGTTATCCCGACACAAGCTTCTCTTCAATTTCACCTACCATGGATGATCCATCGAGTCCAACGCCGTCAGAGTCAACCTTTGTCCTGATCGCCATGAATCAACGCAAGCACCAAAAACGCCAGTCTGGGAGCTACTTCGTCAACAGCAACGGTACCATTACCAACGACTGTACATCATCTCCGATCTATACAGCGCACAACGGTGGTCTGACGGCTACAATGAACGGCGTTGTCTATACATATTCAACCTCGCCAGGCATTGGTGCGGCAGCCTTCATTCCCAGCACCGTACCAGGCTCGATCACAGACACGTTTTCTCTTGGGCCCAACGCCGCCCTGCAATGGCAGAACACAAACTTTCACAACGGACAAGCGAGCTTCTGTGCGTTGCAGAACGGGACGGTCTATGCAGTATTCCAAGAAGGCGCTCAACCGGATGGTTGTCTGTTCATCTCACTGTCTTTGTTCTCGGTCTCGTCGTGTCAGGCTATCTCCCTGGCCACTATCACAGGGCCACCGGGACCACAGGGTCCTCAGGGTCCTCAAGGTGTAGCTGGACAAGCCGGGCAAGCCGGTCAACAAGGCGTTCAGGGTATACAGGGAGAAAAAGGAGAGACGGGGGCTACAGGAAAAACCGGCGACACGGGTGCCACGGGAGTCACAGGAGCTACAGGAGCCACAGGAGCCACTGGCGCTACAGGAGCTACGGGCGCCACAGGAGTCACAGGAGTCACAGGAGCTACGGGTCCTCCAGGCCCCGCGGGCACCCCTGGCAATCTATTCTCTTACTTAGGATGCTATGTGCAGACCGGATCTTCATCCCAGACCAGCGGTAGGGCTCTAGGGACCTACCAAGCCTCGTACACGACATTTGCAAACAGCAAGTGCAGCGCAGCTTGTGGGCTGCAAGGCACCATATACTTTGGCACAGTCAATGTGGGAGGAAGCACCGGTGTAGATTGTGTAAGTCGGCTTCGATATATTCATAATTCGATGAGATATACTGATCGAGACTTTCAGTGGTGTGGAAACGCTATTTCTTACGTCACAAGGTAAGTGAGAGTGCATACAGTGAATGAGCACGACAATATCTCCGCACGCCCTCCCTCAGGAATCATCAAAATCTGACCGATTGTATAGCACATCTGGCTTCCTGGGCTCGAGCTCGGTCACAGGCCCCGCTGGAGATAACAATTGCTACCCTTGCATTGGGGGAGCCGTCGCTGGTGGTGTTGCCGGGGCATGTGGCAATTCTACCGTGATGACGATCGCTATCTTCGCTCGTGGATTTTGAGACCTTGCATTGGTGAAAGCGCATCGCATCCTCATGCAGTAGAAGTGAGGCGTACGTATTGCTACATGAATCGAGTCGTACATTTGACGAGCACTAGCCTGCTACATCCTCCGCCACTTTCTCACCTTGAGCGCCAAGAGTAGCTTCAGCTCGTTCTGTAACTGGTGCAGGCGCGGCAAACATTTTCGCAATAGCTTCGACAGTCGTGTTCCCGCCTGAAAGAATGATGCCAACGTTCCACCCCTCAGGACCTGCTTCACGCTCCACCAACTTCCTGAAATCCTCATTGTAGAGCATTACTGCCAGGGGCACGGCGGCAGAAGGTTCGATGAACAGCTTGGCTCGTTCCATAGCAAGCCTCAACGCTGCTTTGATCTGCTCCTCGGTGACGCTGTAGATGCCAGACAGCTTCGACTTGTCGGTGATGATCGACCAAGGGATTTGACCGACAGGCGTGCGCAAACCATCAGCGATAGTGAGCGTTTTGACCTTTTCGACGCGCTTGCCTCGTTGCAGGCCGATCTCAGCATCGTTGGCACCTTCGAAATTGGGCTCCGCGCCGAAGACTTTCACGCCAGTCCCGTGCATTGCGGCGCAAATTCCAGAAAGCATACCGCCGCCACCGATGGGGGCGATGATGGCGTCGAGGCCCCTCTTGCCCGGAATTCCAAGCGAAGGATCTTTGGCGATGAGGTCGGCCGCTTGCTGCTCGAGCTCGAGCGCTTGGGTGCCCTGGCCCAGGATGATATCTGGGTGGTCATACGGAGGGACGAGGGTGGCGCCTGTCTTGCTGATCACGTCTGCCACGACAGCCTCGCGCTCGTCGCTTGTCGAGCCTGAAAAGATAACATTGGCGCCGTGGGACTTGGTGCCGGCGATTTTGGAAGGCGTGGATATCGTTGGCATGACGATGTGAGCCGGCACGTTGTGCGTCTTTGCAGCTAATGCCAGAGCTTGTGCGTGGTTGCCTAGCAATATTTCGATTAGATGATGATTGCTGTCATAGTGATCAAGAGATACTTACCACTGCTGTGTGTAGTAACACCAGTTTTCCTCACCGTTTCGATGCCTTTCTCTTCGATCAATCTACCCAGAGCATGGAAAGCTCCTCGTGCTTTGAAGGCGCCAATCTTCTGTTGATTCTCGCATTTGAAGAAGAGGCGGACTTGTGGATCAGCATTAGATCTGGCAGCGTCGCCTTGGACGCCATTGATATGAGGTGCTGGCTCAGAGGCCTTGTTGGGCCCTGTAGTCGGACAACGTTGCGACTCGGGCGTGGATGCGAGAATGTTCAGCGTCTCGCATGTTATAGTTGGCGTACGGTGAATGTACTGTTCAATGCGCTTGTGGGCGTTTTGCACCGAGGCACGGTTAATGGATGGACAGGTGCTGAGGTCTGCCATTGTGAACGATGGATGATGAGTGCTCTATAGTTGATGGAACTGTGACCTATTATATGAAAAGATGACAAAGTTGTCTAGAATATACTTTCGATACCGACCGTACTTCTACGCCCTGTCAAACAAGCATTGTGAGCCGCACCACCGTAGGACTCACATCTCTCCGAAGTCCTATCGCCGGCCCCACAGCCTCCAACGCGTGCTGATGTGAAGCCGCCAAGCACCTGACGTCTGATCCACCGACTCGTGATAGAGCTGCCTATAGCACCATTCTACTATTCTGTATATACACCCCTCCTGTCAATACAGCACCCCACGGCCAGGCATACGCCGTCGCCTCAAAGAGCACGAACACAACAAGCAACACCCACACCACAAACCTCCAAGATGACCAGGCGCGTCGTATACGGCATATCCCTCTGGGTCTTCCTAGGCGCAGCAGCCTGCACAATCGCCTCGATCGCGTTGCCGAACTGGATCAGCTACACTTCTCCGACCGACAATGACCCCATACACGTGTCGTACGGCCTGCACAAACGATGCTCGAGCATCACCGGCATGTGCACGCCCTTCCCGCAGGATCAGGACTGCCACGGCAATGACCGGTCTTTCTGCAGCATGTGGAGGAGCACGGGCTTTTTGATGAACTTCACGGTGATATTCCAGTTGGCGGTGCTGGTCGCGTATATTGTGGTGCTGGTGGGTGGTAGGGGAACAAGGGAGATCGGGTGGAAGATGCTGGCTCCGATGATGCTGGTCGTCGCGGCTGCGCAGCTTGTTGCTATGACCCTGGTGGTAGGTTTGGAGACTGCAGCGTCGTTTGACTAGGCGCGTTTGATGCTGATGAATCTGCCCAGGCATACCTTTACGACCACGACAACCGATTCTTCGTTGGCTGGGCTTTGGACAAGTCCTGGATCCTCTGCACTGTCAGTTGGATCGTCTTGCTACTCGATGCGACCGGCCTTATCTCCGCAGCTTTCCTTCTTCCGCCTGAGGACGACTACGAACCTATTCCCGAGCCTCGCTAAGATTTGTGGTCACAAGATCAAACACGAGGCAATTTATTTATTCACTTCGAATCATAGAGCATACATGGAGCGTTTGGGGCGCGAGCGAATGAGCACGAGTTTGCTTAGAAGAGGTAACGAATAGTAGGAAACTAATAATTTTGCCATTTGTTTTGTAGGCTTCAATGATTTGAGACGTATCTACGAAATGCTCGCTCAGTCTACATCAGCCTCGCCTGTCCATATAGATACAATGGACCTGTTTAAGACTTCTGGTGAGGGAAGCCGATACCCAAGAGTAGGGCGGGCTCCTCGATGTTGTTGTGCTGGTAGCTCAGGATGCCGACACCACCAGGTTCCATCATCAAGCTCAGGGGGAACGAGAGGTCATAGCCCAACCAACGCTTCGCAAAAGCCCTCGTCGTGTGACCGTGGGCAACCAGAATGATATCCTTGGGCTCGCTGTCGTGCATATGCGGCGCTTGAAGCTCACGGATATGCTTGATCAACTTGTCGAGACGTGCCGACAGCTGTTCCGGCGACCTGGTGGGTATAAGCAGTCTGTCTGCAGGTCTTCGCGGTTTGTAACTGTCTTACTCGCCACCTTCGCATCCGTCTCTCCAGATGTCCCAAGGTCTCTCCGTGTCAAGGCCGCGTTCTTTGCGCAGCGCTCTGATGTCTTTCGTCACACGTCCTTCGTAGTCACTGTATTATTGAATCACACGTCTCAGCACAATTTACATTATCATAACCGAGGAAATAGGTGGCAGTACCCATAATCCCATTCAGCAAGGTTCTCGGTCACCTCATAGCCCTCGGTCTGACCGGAAAGCAGCTCATACGTCTTGATCGCTCGCGTCCTCGGCGACAAGTAGACGCTGAGGATCTTCGCCGGATCGATGAGTCTGCCTTCACCATAGACGAGCTGGGCGGTGGCCTTGACTTGATCCTCACCAGTGCTGGTCAAAGGAATATCTGTCGTTCCAGTATACCTTCCGTTCTGGGACCATTCGGTCTGGCCATGCCTGATGAGGAATACCTTTGGTGTCGTAGCGTCTGCGGCGGCCATGTTTGCGGTAGTACTGGGTTAAAGTGACTGTTTGTGCACTAGAAGCTCCAGACCATGAACATCAAGACGGAAATATCTTGACTTCGCGCGTTGAGTGCACTAGCGTGAGTACGCACGGTCACAGCGTATCAAAAAGCACTGGCTACATCTACATTATAGATTCGAGCATGAAAGAAACGACACTTGTATAGCTGTACGGAGAGTCATACTGCAAGTCAGATCAATTGATCCCCTCAACAAGACGCAGCAACGTCAGCTAATATGATAGGAATTAAGATCGGCCATGACGATTGCAAACGAAGGACACAAAGTTTAGCGTCCAAAGCTGATGTCTCCCATCCGTGCGCATTTTGATTTCCCCACTCGAAGGACGACCGAAGAAACATCAGCGGCTCGCCCAGGCACGCTGCTTTTGGTCATCTCGCCGCTGACTCCTATAAAGAGCAACGAGATATTATCTCGGTGTTTACAGCATTACTATCAGTCATAAGCGCCATTACCGTTTGGGGACTCAGGTAGCGACCTGGTTTGAGACTCCGTTCGACACCCGGCATTGGGTAGCTGGCATATATACGCGACTGTTGCCACCTATCATACAACACAGCGACAAGACAACATGGACGTCCAAAGGCTGCTGAGCGATATTCGCTCCATCACACCGGAAAACTTTGTGAAATGGGTCCGCAACTTCGACTACAACAACCTCCAAGACCTGGCAAATCTGTCTGGTCTTGTGATGTTTACGGTCTTCCTCGGCCTCGTCGCGACGATTGTTTACGCCCAGACTACACCAGATCCTACAGGACCGAAGAAAGATCCCTTCGACTCAGGTGTCGTTCACAAACCTGGAGACCCTCCCATCCCGCCTCCCACGGAGATTGTCTCCCTGCGCATCTACCCCATCAAATCATGCCGTGGAATCGAGATCGACGAGACAAGGCTCCGCAAGACCGGCCTCCTGCTTGACCGTAACTGGATGTTCATCACCAAGTCTGACCGAAAGTTCATGACCATCCGCTCCAACCCAGCCATGACGCTCATCGACACAGCCATCGTGGAAAAGGACAACATGTCGCACCTTCAAATCACAGTCCACGGCACCGACGCCCGCGTTGAAGTCCCAGCATACCCGACTAAAGAATGGCTCGAGTCCAACACCAAACTCACCGAGGTGGAGATCTGGGAGAACCCCACGGACGCATGGGAGTACAGCGACGAGATCAACGCCATCTTCTCCAAGTTCTTCAAACAAGAGGCCGCACTCGTCTACAAAGGCCCGCAACCCCGCAACATCGCCGTCAACGGCCGCGAAGAACTCTACGGCCACAAGCAAGAGCACCACTTTGCCGACGTGATGAGCCTGCAAGTCGCGTCCGAAGCGTCGATCAAAGACCTCAACCGCCGCCTGAAAGAAGTCCCCGGCGCCGACCCGCTCACCATCGAGCGCTTCAGGCCCAACATCATCGTGCGCGGCCGCGACGACCACCCCTGGGAGGAAGACACGTGGAAGCGCGTGCAGATCGTGACGCTCCTGCGCGACCGTGAGATGCTGTTCAAGCTTGACCTGGACGTCGTCGCTCGCTGCGCCAGGTGCCAGGTGCCCAACGTCAACCCCGACACGGCGGAGAAGCACCCCAAGCAGCCTTGGGACGAGCTGATGAAGTTCCGTCGCGTGGACCAGGGTGGCGCCGCCAAGTACAAGCCGTGTTTTGGCATGCTTTGCGTGCCCAAGCATGAGGGTATTGTCAAGATTGGCTCGTTTTTGCAGGTCCTGGAGACGACGGATAAACATTTGTACAACACCGCCTCGTTTGAGGAGCTCTAAAAAGTGAAATTGGGGGATAACATGTGTCTGATCAGGAGTGACGGACAAAGGTTGGAGTTTCAAAATAATATCAGAAAACATTTCAAATCGTATGTAGTATCGCTGTATGAAGTAGAACACGAATGGTCAAAACCAGCAAGAAGAATTCGTAACACAAACAAGAAAAAAATCATTGGTCTATGTCATGGACTGCTCGTGAGAAGCTGTCCCACGGCAATGATAGGATAGATGGAAAACCGGCACTCGTCTCCAAATGTCGCTCTACGTGAACGCCCAGTATGCATCCATTGTGCTTGCTTTCCTCCCAGGTAATCGCTGTGATGCATAAGGCATGGTATCGTACTTCTCATATACACGGCCGCGCCCTCCAGGCCCGCCTCACTCGTTCCTCCGACAAGTGTCCAAGCCGCACTGTCCCTCCCTCTCGCCATTTCCATCCCTCCTACTTCAGCGTAACCCGATCGAACGGCTCGCCCTTAACCTGGCCACCTCCCATGGAGGTGCGGACATTCCTCCGGAAGCGGTCGCGGTCAGACATGAGGTCGTTGGCGGCGTCCTTGTTGAGCGGATCGCTGGCGTTGGGCTCGAGGAAGAGGAACTGCAGGCCGACGACGACGGCGTTGAGGTTGAGCACGGGCTTCCAGTCCTCGCGCAGGATGTTGAGGCACACGTTGCCCTCGAGGTCGATGTTGGGGTGGTAGATCTTCTCCTTGCACTTGACCTTGGGCGGCTCGTGGGGGAAGTTCTGGCTGATGGCGAAGGAGAAGTTAAACTGCCCGCCTTTGTAGAGACCCTCGTCGGGCGTGATGGTGAGGATGAAGTTGAGGATGTCGTCGGGGTTGGGGAAGGTCGTTTTCATCGTGTCCGGGAGCGAGAGTTCTGAGAGATCTGGGTTGGGAAACATGTTAATGCCGTTTCTCGAGCCTTTAGTGGGGTCGTCACTTGCGACTCACCTTTCTGAACGCGCAGTTGTGCCGCAGTGACCTTCTTCTTCTTTGTTTGTCCAGATGCCGCCTCGTTCTTCTGCTGCTGCTGCTTCATACTCCATATCTTCAACATCTTGTCGGTTGTGAGCGCTGAGCGCTGTCGTCGGTCTAGGCTAGGGTGTGACTGTGTGGCACACGAGCACGTGTTCGTGCTCTAGCGAGTTGGGCAGTCCCGGTTCGGAGAAGAAGATGTCAAATGATGTTGGCGTCGATAGGGAGGAAAGTGTCGAGGTGAGATTGCGAATCGTGGAACTCAAAAACGCAAAAAGTGAGCCGTAATCGAAAGCGACTACTGACTGACTTCACAGATGGTTACGGCATCGGCTGTTGAATGTGCAAATAGGGTTAGGGTTGATCGGCTAGCTGCCGAGCCCTAAGCTTATCTGTTGCCTTGAAGCCTTGAACGGATCAACCAAGTGTTGGACATCTGAAGTGTCGTTCAGGTGACAGACGAGTCATTGCAGAGTGAAGTGCGACATTGGATGAAATGAGTATAGTACAGAAGCACTTCCCGTGCTCTTCCAGTCCCTCAAGAGATTCCTGCCAGTCTCGTCATCACAACTCCTTCTTACCCTCAGCAGCGACCAACGGAGCCACAGAAGCCGGTACCGGCCCTTTTCGCGGATTGAACACCTTCACAAGCAACCCAATCACAAACATATAGAGCTCGTCAAGCCATCGGAACGGACCAGGTAGTGCCAAATAAGTATCACCATCAGCAAAACCCCTCATGGCCCCCCAAAATCCCCAGTTCTCGAAAATATCCTCAAAGAAACGCTGCTTGAACTCGCCAGTAGGCTGCGTCATCTCCTTCAGGACGGCTCTTTGGCCTTTGGGGAATTTAAACCCGTGAACATGGCAACGTTTGATGAAGACGACCGGATCGCCCGGCTTTGTTGTGATGATCTCGCCATCCAAATGCAGTTCAATCTCGCCTTCCTCGGCGGTCATGTATTCGTCGTGATGCTTGTGCCAGTGATCGGGCACTTGCAGCTCGATGCTATCGGCCGCGCCCTCGCTGACGGTGAGGGAGAAGTACTTCTGGAAGTCTTGATCTGATTTCGAGTCATCCCGGTAGAAGGTCATGTATGCTCCCTTGCCATGGTATGTTAGCGGTCTGTGGAATCATCACTCCGTGGCGTGGAGCGAATACCTTGCCAATGTCAACGCGACCTATCTCCTTGATTGAGGACATGTCTTCGAATTTCGCTTGATGGGTCGTCCCGTGTGTTTGGCGTGCAAGGCAAAGTCGAGTGTGTTCAAGGATTCAGCTTCCTCTCAAGGTCTGATTGTCTCAAGTCCTTGATGGAAGTCTTGAGTTGCGCATTGGTACACCGATGGATTGGTAATCAAAATCGCGAAGCTACATGGTATTCGCATTTTCGGCGGGGTTGCGGGGCATCTCACTTCGTCGGACGTGCAGTGTTATGTACATATATCTGCAAATCGGCATGAGGCGACACGAAGAGTCTTTGGACTCCCGCTATATTCGGCATATGCTAATCTTCGTAATGCCTACATATTGGCAAATCAAATGGTCCGGATAAGTGTTCAGTTTCAGCTACAAGACTGCTTCGACCTATCGCGGATCAATGCCCTACTTGCACGATTCTGCATTATATGTGAAGACGGCAGACAGCGAGAAGTCGCACAATTGCGAGACTCAAAGCACTTCGTCCTGAATTAGATACCCAATTGCACACCATGCTTGCGATACAGTTCAGCATACGCGAATTGATCGGCTGCGACAAGACTTGCAGTGGAATGAAGCACGCGGTACTCATGTTTGATGACACGGAACTGTTGCAGAATGCTGCTCGTACTTATACACGTATTGAGCATGGCTGAAGGAGCACACATCTCTCGTTGGTCTGCTACCACCATCTCGTTTCGCAATAGTTGAACCACGTACATGCATATGATTGAACACCTATCGAGACTTTTGTCAGATGTAAACAGCACAATCAACTACTAGTGAAGACTGTAACGTCTCAACTTCATCATGCCCTTTGCGCAGCCCTTTCAACTCTCGATCATGAGGTGGAAAAATTTATTCCTACAGTTACCATCTCATAGTATTGAGTGATCGAAAAAAAATGATGTGACAAAAAGACAAAAGAAACAGCTCCCACGGAGAGGCTCGAACTCTCAACCTTGAGATCACGATAGATCGTAAAAGTCTCACGCGCTAGCCAATTGTGCCACGCGGGATGAGCTATTGGATGCGTCGCCTGGCATCTTTGCAAATCATCAACATTGCAAAAATTGGGAAAGCAAAATTTTGTGGACATCACAGTCACCCTTCATAGTCTGCGAAAGAGCCGTGGAATAGATGAGTTGCTACCTCCTAGTAAGACACTCCGGATCTCATCCTTCGTATCATGTTAAAGCGTTCATTTTCCAGACCTCTCAACCCCACGCAGGCTTAGGAATGTGAGCTTTATGTAAGCAAACAGCAACATTAGATCAATGGAGGGACTTTCTGGAAATCAAATCTCAGACTTCTTTCTTTCAATACTGTTATCGAACGAATTGTTCATCAAGATCCTGCACTGTTGCTCTTGAGTGTTGAGATCATAGTGTCCAACGAAGGGGCGTCCACCAAGGCTATAATCGATTGTCTTAGCATAAAGCCTCGATAACCAGACCGATACGGAATCGACCTAGGAAAGGGGCTACATTTCTACGTTGTTCCAAACAAGATCACAATAATCATCCCTCGGGATCTCTAGACTTCCCACTCAAGGAGTCTCGGCCCTACAGGCACGTTTCACCATTACATCACAGATGAGACGCATTAAACACTCACGATCCCGTTCACGTCGACCCATGCCTCACACGCCCTGAACAAGTTCTGGCACCTCGGGCCCGTCGAAAGTTGAACTCCCGTCATGGATCCGTTCGCGCCGTCTTCGGTTCTAGCGAAATAGAACCCGGATCTGCGTTGAGACGTGCGTTTGTGCTGTCGGCCTTGATGGGCGACATTGGATCTGTGCGATGGATTATTTAAGAACGAGCGGGTGTGAGGATCCGGATTGGAAAATGGGCTGTGACGATTGAAGCTGGTCTCTGTACATCTTCTGGCAATGGCAGGCTTCTGTCCTTTCGGTGAGCTCGCGGGAAGGGCTTGGCGTTTGTTCATGGTGTGTTCTTTCAGGGTCGTCGTGAACAGTCCAGCAAGAGCAACGCATTCCAGAAACCTTGGAAGACACCGTGTAGTGACATCAGCAGCGCAACCGAACCGAAACGATGTCAGTCATACATCACCCCCGTACCTCGTAACGACCAAGCGAGAAGCGCACGACCAAGCGTTTGACCGAGTCTTTAGTAAAGTAGCGTGAGTAGTCAGCGCAAAGACGACAACGAAGTCAGCAACCAGGAAGTGCACTTCCCCCTCCGCGCTCCCCTTCGAAGGCCAGACTCCGGGAAAACACGTGTTTATCAGAACGGCTTTTGTCGAACTTCCTCCAAAAAAGAAAAGCCGAAGAAAGCATGAACCACGCAGCGCTGCGACCGCAGTTGCGAAACGGTTCGTCGCATACGTCAGATAGCTGAGCACTGGGGATTAGGAAGCTGTCGGTTAGGCTGCTGTTATATGGAATGCAGCAAAATGTGGTCGTGCAAAAAGGAGACAATCATCGCGGCAATCATGAACTCGGGAGGCTCTCCTGTTAGAACGCCGTCTTGAAGAGCACTAGCTGCACTACCGAACTCGCAACACGTCCACCGCCACAGCCATAAACACAATACACAACATGGCTTGACGCCCGTTTAGCTGGGAAATTAGGCGTGAGACAAACATGACGTTGCCGCAAGGCGTGTGTCGCGTTGCGAAAGCACGATTGGGCAAGGGGGAGGGGGAGGAAGATGGGATTATTCTGATAGTCTTCGAACATGTGTAATGATGATGTGAAGCGTGTGCGTGCGTCATGGTGGGTGTGCATTCATTGTTTGTCGATAAAGGAGGTATGGTAGGGTGTTCGGCAGGTTTGTTTATACCTGCCCTAGAACCGTCATCGTCATCAGCGGTAGGTATGTCGCGAGCCGAGCGCGCGCAGGAGGCAACTGGTGCGAAGTGCAAGGCAGCACGTGAAAGCACTCAACAAGTGCCACGCGCGAGCGTGCTTCGTACCCTCGTGCTCGTTCCGTTCTCGTTCCGTCCTCGCATCAGAATCCGAAGTGAACGTGGACCACCAGAACCAGTCGCTACCCCCTAGCGGCGCGATGCTTGTTCTTGCATGCGACGATTCGACGAAGCATGTGTGAAAGGGGAGGAGGGGGAGAACAAGAATCGCACTCCAAGAGGTCAAGAGACTGGGCATGCGCTTTTCCCAAGGAGAAAGAATTCTATGAATAAATCAGGTGTCAACACATGATTGAATCGATTGCTAGGGGCTCCGTCTTGGTGCAGATTGATCTTCCGGGATTTCCAACGCTCGTTCCACTTCGGGCGGCGTCCAGTGGTGATAATCGGACGCAATAATCTACAGAAACAACCACGCGGTAGGCCAACATGCGGTGTGATGATGGAATGATAAGAAGCCGGATCTCGCAGCGCAGACCGATGTTCGGTACGCTGCGAGACAGGAAAATCACTGATATGGCCGATGGGTGGGAATCCTTTCCAACCAAACAAAGCCCTAGACGCGAACAGATAAGGCATCGCATAATAAGATAGGAACTGATGGTCGTTCTGGCCCCCGGCGTGAGCCGGCATGAGAACCATGTAAATAATAAAAAAGCATTGCGTCGCGCGAGAAGTCCGTGACACGCGGAAGCCGGCGGAGATGGCGCATGTGGTGATCGCTGCAGGATTGTTATGTTTTTGAGGAGCACGACATTATCAGTGCATATCTAATAATGCAGCGAGCGCGCGTTCTGCTACGGCGGCCACGACGACGACGACGACAACGACGACATCTGTGTATGGGAGGAAAGTGCCGTACACGAAATACGACGAGGATGCGCTACATGGTTTGCTACGACTTTGGGTAAGGTCGTGCGAGGTAGAGACGGCACGCGAATGACAATCTGCACTGCGAACCCTTGCCAGGATAATATAATTGAGAAGAGGAAAAAGGGCATGCTCACCAGTCACCACCACGGTCCAGCGCCACAACACAGACAAAGGTGCAGAGCTCAGGGGTGGGAACGAGGCGAACGAGGCGCGGAACTTGAGAATCTTCGATCTCGGCGGCGCTTGGTCCGGGAAGAAAGAGAGAGCAAAATAAGGTGAAGAATAGCGTGTGGCCACAGCCGAACGCGCGAAAGGAATGGGCGCCAGTGGCGGGCGCTACGAATGGGAGATTTTCCTCTTCGTCGCGTTAGCTGTTTTTGTTCAGAATTTTGAGATCGGAGCGAGGCAAGCATGCTTTTCTAGTAGACGGGCAAAAAAACTCCCATTCCCCGATCCTTCTTGCAAGGTAGCGCCGAAGTCAAAAAAATCGTTAACTCAGCGAGATCAGGCAACCGAATTCTGTGTTTCGAGCTGCTGACTTCGCGCGTGTTTCGAGAAAGCGTTCTGTTTCTTTTCTTTTCTTTTCAGCACAGTAGTAGTTTCGCAATCGGGGAGATGAGAGGGTTGCAACGGTTTCTTTGGTTTGAAGGAGACAGCCGTGTGGCCGTGTCGGTGCCGAAACGACTGTTTGGGGCTATTGTCAGTAGTGTGGGCAATCCTGCCCTGTGATGCGGATTTGTGAGCACGTCTTTTTAGAATGATCAACGCATGAAGCCAGATCCCTGTCCGTGAAGTGTTCCATTTTGGGAGCAGGAAGCGCGTGGGAGATTGTTCTATGGGATTTCAGACATGATTGATGCCGGTTTGTTGGCGGTGTCTCTCCCTGAAAAATTGCTTGAAGGATGTTTGAGAAAAGCTTGATATGGCCCGAAACAAGAACGACACGAACCGAGGTCAGCCATGAAGAGTACGATCAGGTATCGACTGATGATGACAAGTCCGGCTAGGTCAGGCCAGACAAATGTGATCGGCGGTCGACGGGTGGGTGCAGGAGTGCGATTCAACGTTGAGCTAAGCGTTGATGCTTAAAGTGCATGTACCTTTATTTTGTACCTCTAGGCTAGCAGTGGCTGTGAAGGGGCAGCAGCAGTAATAGGAAAACCGGCAACAGAGGAGGGCAAGTAGATGTGGTAATGAGCGATGTGGTCTAATGTGCCCTTCTCATACTCCTGCCTATATGCTACAAGATCAACATGGCTACATGTGTCTGCGATCGGTGCAATCGTCATGATTATATGCGTCGTGGGGCGCGACTTCTCGCAAGACTCGCAAGAGCATATCTCTGTTGGTGTGCTGGCGACGCGGCAGTACATGGCATGGCATCGCAGAAACTCTACCGGACAAGGTCGCCACTATTGCTCCTACTGCTAGACTGCAGGCGCCATCAGCTCTCGACAGCTTAGGATATCCGATGGATGGATGGATGGATGGATGTGGATGTACTTTGTACCGCGGACAAGGTGCATGCTGTATGCTCAATGCCGGTCGGTCGAGTTGTGTGATCCAGGGTTGACAGACGTCCCATGCGAGTCTCCATCCGCATGTGCGCTCCCTTCCTCAGCCACGTTCCAACCAGCGGGCATCATTGACTACCTTATTGTGAGATGTTTCTTCTGTATGGCCCAGTCCTTGTAGGACCTGGGTCTTTGCCTCGGGTACACTGGCGAGGCTGGTTCGCTGGTATAGGATCATTCTGTGTGTAGACGAGCTCTCGATCGTTCCTGTCCATAGCAGGCAATTGATGCTCGCAGTCGTCGCAATAGCTTCCCTCTCCCCTGTCGCTCGCGGGTGCCTCTCCAATTGCAATCTATTATTGCAGTTGGGGCAGTTGGATGATCTGCCTTTCCCTCCCGGCATACGCGAGAGGTCGGCTTGCGCCTGCGTCTGCGAATAGCTGCTTGCTGCTGCTGTTGCTGCTCCCAATCCAAGCCGCCCTCGACAAACATCGCGCACATCACTTACCTCGCCTTCCCTCCCTTCTCCGCCACCCCGAATAGCCCTCCCTCTCTCCAGTCTTTCTCCCATCATCTCCATCTCCTCCACCCGCCGCCACCACCTCCACCGCCGTCGACTGGCCTCACAATCGTCGCTGTTCTCTTTGCTTGTCTCTCCGGGTATTGTTCGCATCCCATACGCTCGTTTCCCGCCCTCCAACCACCGCTCTCACCCATCCTCCTCCGCGCCGCTCCGGCCCTTTTTGCAACTCTCTCTCCCTTGGACTACCACACAAACCGTGACACGCGGCCGCCTGCATCCAGCGAACTTCTCACTCTTCCCGTCACTCCTGCTTCCCCGGCAGATCTCTACACTCCACCACGGTCACTTCTGCTGCTTGCCGTACGCGCGCGTCCACGACGTTGCATACAGGACCGTACAGGACAGCGGTATCTATATACTCAGTCGGTATCTCTGAGACCCGAAAGAGCCGCAGCCGTTGCACCACGCTCGCTCAGCCACGACCTCCCGACCCACCCTCTACCCGCACCGCAGTCTCTGGTCTGTCGCGCGCCGCCCTCGCCCGTCGTCACAGAACGGACAATGGCGCCGTCAACGCCCCGGCTTCGCATTCTGTCAGGTCAGTCAGATCCCGTTGCATCTCGCGCTATCCACCCCATCAGCCGCAAAGTCCGCGCGCCCTTTGCCCTCTGCCCAATGCCCTTGCCATCCCAAACCCGGCCGCCACCTCGATGCGTCGCATCTCCACTTTTCTAGCGCGTCCAAATATCCCACACCTGAGCAACGCCC
>MSJI02000788.1:0-59015 GCA_001931905.2 Cladosporium sp. IMV 00045 | reverse complement strand
AGGGCCATCAGTGGGTGCAGTCCATGGTTGTTGCGGCTCGTCATCTCTCTCGGCGCCGGCGACGGTGCTTTGGGTGGATGTTGCCGGAGTCTCGGAAGTGTTGGGCTGGGAAGAGGCAGACTGGAAGGACTCTGCGCGAGATGGAGCCTTTTCCAGGGGCTGTGCAACCGCGCCGGGCTGCTGTTGTGTGGTAGCAGAGAGATCGGCCATAGCGTCGTCTCCGAATCGGTACCTTATGCTTTTGGGGCGATCGCTAGGTTCAGTAACGGGCACCAGACGAGGAGTAACTCCGCGGGTAATTGGTTACTGGTTGGAAGTGCAGGGGGGATGCCTTGTATAAGGCTGAACTGAGGAATCTGCAGCAAGAAAGGTATTGAAGACACAAGCAAAGAAAAAAAAAAAAAGTAAAGATGAGACCTGAAGCCAGACGAGAGACAACAGACAGACCGCTATGACACGCGGCGTTTCCGCTCCTGTACCGGGTGGTTGGATTGATTGGACTGTTTATCAGACGATTTTGAGAGACCCCGCCATCAATGCTGCCGCCAAGTGATAGAAGGCTGAGAGGAAGGGGATAATAGTGGAAAGGCCGAGAAGGCATAAGGCGCATGCACTAACATCCTCCTCTATACGAGTGCGAGAACATCTCGGGTCTTCGCTCATAGCCCGAAGCCCCGTCTGTGCTTGCTTATGCCAGCAGTCATAAATTTTATCACTGTATTTGATTTTGAGATTGATCGTGTTTAATTGGCGATTTCCACTTTCACTTTAACGCGTTGGGCGCGTCGCCCTATTACGCTTGACACTTGGATGTGAGACGAAGTATCCGAACAATCTACACACAACACACCACTATCATGGCAGACGCAGAGGCTCAGATCAGAGAGCTCTTCGCTTCATCATCTCCAAATATAACACAAGATGTCGTCCACGAACTGCTCTCCATCACCCGCCTGCTCTCTCTGGACCCGCAAGAACTCTTCTACAAATGGGAATCATACGTGCTGAAGATGGGCACTGAGAACACCAAGCTGGAATACAAGACCGCGAAAGACTTCAAGAAGGACCTACAAGATGCATTGGAGCGAGAGTCACGAGCAAAGGGCCAGCATGCTGCGCCAAGAAAGACAATGGGTGCAACACCGAGGGCGAACGCAGGCGGAGGAGACATGTTCGATATGCTCGGCGGTGTCGTATCCAACACTCCTAGAAGTGTAAGCAGTGCGAAGAGAAAGGCTGGAGAACACCAGACACCCACATCAAAGGCTGCGAAGAACGGCATCCACAGCTCTCCCACGCCTATACCCAGCCGCGACGCATCATCAGCAAATTCCAGCTTCGCGGACCGCCAGAATGCTGGTCATGTCATGGAAACCCTCAATGCACACATTCCCGCTGCGACGGCTCCTGAAGAACCGCCTACTGAAAGCCGTGTCAAGCTCAAGGCCAACACCGAGCTCACCAAATTCGCATACAAACCGATGGCCATGCAGCTGTCATCTGCTTCCGAGATTCTCGATGACAGAATAGACACCTTCACAGAGTTGGTTCAAGAACATCACAAGCTTCCAGATTCCGCGTTTGGCAATCCTGCAGCACAGTCAAGCTCTGAGGTCGTGGCTGTGGGTAGGATAGCCTGCGATCAGCCAGATGGCAAGCTGAACGCGGCCTCCGTGGTGCTCGAAACAAGTCGAAGGATGGGAGCTGGTATGCGCGTTCCTCTGAAGTTCGAAAATGGTGTTGGCTATGACTTGTTTCCTGGCAAGATTGTTGCTCTACGGGGAACCAATGTCAGCGGCGAATACTTTGCCGTCTCGGAAACACTACGCCTGCCACTTCTTCCTCCTGCAGCATCAACACCGACAGAACTTGAGATACACAATGAACGCCTCACCAATGCCACTGGTGAACCCCGCCCTCTCAGCTACATGATCGCCGGTGGCCCATATACCCCAGAGACTGATCTCTCCTACTCTGCACTCCACACTCTCCTCTCTTCAGCCGCCACTCAACGACCAGACGTCCTCATCCTCACCGGACCCTTCCTTGATGTTGAACACCCTCTTCTCGCTTCGGGCGACTTGGAAGCTCACCTCCCACCCGACACGAAACTCAACCCCGACACTGCTACATTGACCGACGTCTTCCGCGCTCTCATCGCTGCACCCATCCAACGCCTCACCCAATCCCACCCAACCATCACAATAATCCTCGTCCCCTCCCTCCGCGACGTAATCAGCAAACACGTCTCCTTCCCCCAAGACCGCCTCCCCCGCGCCCAACTAGGCCTTCCGAAACAATGCCAAATCGTCACCAACCCCATCACCCTCTCCATCAACGAAGTCGTCTTCGGCATCACAAGCCAAGACATCCTCACCGAACTGCGGCGCGAGAACGTCTACGCGGCAGGAAAATCCGGCGCCGCTTTCAGCGACGACTTGCTCGCGCGCCTGAGCGCCCATCTCATCGACCAGCGCCACTACTTCCCCGTCTTCCCGGCGCAAGGGCGCGAGAATGTCGCGAAACTCGCTCCCATCCCCGGCGAAGTACCGGCGCCTGGACAGGAGGAACGCCATCCCATTGGCGCGAGTTTGGATATTTCGTACCTCAAACTCGCCGAGTGGCTGAATGTGCGTCCAGATGTGCTGGTCGTGCCATCGACTTTGACGCCTTTTGCTAAGGTATGCTTTGATTGCGTTTCTTGGAATGCAATTTCATTGATTGGTTAGCACGTTTTAATGACACTAACATAATTCGCAGGTCGTGGAATCCGTCCTCTGCGTCAACCCGGGCACGCTCTCCAAGCGCCGTGGACCGGGCACTTATGTCGCTATGAATTTGACGCCGAGGAAGATTGCGTCTGATGAGGAGAGGGAGGCGGAGGTGCTGGGTCATAATGTCTTTGAGAGAGCTAGGGTGGATGTTACGAGGATTTGATGCGGTGTATGAACTATGCGTGTGTCTTTTGTGTAGTGTAGGAATTGAATGACAGTTGGCCAATTCAGGTTTATCTATCCTGGTGGGATCCCGATTCTTACAGGTCTGTTGAGCGTGCAGTGTCATGTGTTACCTGCACCATGAAGCGCCCAAACAATGATCATGGTCGTTTAATCTTCACGACCGTCGGTTCCTTCGGGACAAGGTGAACATTTTTGGCCTGGTGAGTGGGGTTTTAAGGCGGAGTGAGGACGGTAGTTACAGGGCTGTCGAGCGTGCAATGTCTTTTGTCGCCCGATTCATGAGGCGCCTGAACAATGACTGTCGTCGATTGATCTTCGTGACGGTCGGTTCCTTAGCGACTAGATCGCGCGAGTAATAACATTTAGCCTGTGCCTTGCCAGGGAGTGGCTGTGTCAAGCGAGGGGCTCAGAGCTTCAGCCCCGAAGCTCTTTCTCTCACTTGTCACCCCAATAAATTGTTTGCCTCTCCCGTGACAAACAACAACAAACCTCACACCACCAAATCTCTTATAAATCCCTCCAGCAACTCGCCCTTGGCCCAATTGCAAATCCTCACACATCTACCATCGATCGAAGTCAGTCATGGGTGTAAGTTCGCCACGACAATTGCTTGGAGTCTTTGCTTGTCTCGCTGCCTGGCCAGCTTTCACCTACCCCACCATGCTTCCAACACAGCCCCTCGCAAACGTCATCGCCTCTTCTCAGCTGTGAGCGACTCGGGAGGAGAGACGGTGGCGAGAAGACGAGGCTGGCGACGGGCAAGAAACGAGAAGAAGCAGTACAGAGGAAGAGTCACCAGGCTGACAAGCATCGCAATACAGCTTGCCTCCAAGATAGCCGCAGCAAACGCTGCTCAGCAAGCCGTGCAGGGTGGACAGGGCGGAGCACCCCAGCAGCAGGTGAGTTAGAGGTCACCTAACCCTACTTCCGCGCATGGCCGGCGATTTCATTACGAGCGCCTTACGACGGCCCTAAGCTTCGCCAGTGACGCCGGCATAGGCAACATGTGACTGACTTCGCCTTCAGCAGTACCAAGCCTACAATCCGAACCAGGTAAGACCTTCGTCATTTCTTCACTTGCGTCCTGCTTCTTTGCCTCGCGACTTCTTTCTTTACGGTTTTCCTACAATCCTCTTCTCTCCGACATTCCCTGCTACACAATTCATCTGGATATAATCTCGGGAATTGCTGGAAACACCTACCACTACTACAACCACCACATCAACTTCACACAACCGCAAAATGCCTCTCGCAGCGCGTTTAGCCGCTGGCGGCGCAAATGCCGCTCCAGCCCAGCAACCGCCGCCCTCGAACTCGCCATACCCTGCACCGCTTCAACCGAATAGGCCGCAGGGAAACACTGGCTATCAATCGCCCGCGCCTGGCGGCTACCCTCCCGCCGGCGGTTACCAGTCTCCTGCGCCGCAGCAAGGTTATGGCCAACCCCCGCCTCAGTATGGCCAGCAGCAACCACCACCGGAGTCGCAATACTCGCGACCTCCTCCGCCGCCGCCCGCGCAATCGTCAGGATACCCAGGCCAGCATACCTACAACCACCAGCAGCAGCAGCAGCAGCAGCCGCCCTATAGCCCAGCGCCCTACAGCCCTTCGCCCTATGGTCAAAGCCCTGGATACCCACCGCAGCAATCTGGCAGCTATGTTCGTGCTCACATGCGTTAATATGGTCGCGCGTGAAAGACATTCGAGATCGCTCGCTAATCTATTTTTCACTCACAGGGAGCTCCCCAAGGTTATCCAGGAGGCCCACCGCCGCCTGGCCAGCAACAGCAGCAGCAGTCATACGGCGGTCCGCCACCGCAACAATCGCAGCAGTACGGTGGTGGCCCGCCCGCGCCGTCCGCTCCTCACAACATCAACGGCTACGTGCGCCAACTCGAAGAAGCGATTCAGCAGAAGCGCCTACAATCATTCTACCCGCCAGGCGACCCGCGCATCCAGCAGACGGCCCAGCGCGCCGCCCAGCAGGTCGACAGACTCTGCCAGGCTTGGAAGATTCCTCGCGAAATCGCTGTCGACATAGTGCGTCTGGCGCTGTACGATGTGGTCATTTACATCGACGACAGCGGTTCCATGGCTTTTGAGGAGAATGGCGAGCGTATCAAGGACTTGGAGGTTATCATGCAAAGAGTTGCTTTTGCTGCTACTCTTTTCGATGAGGATGGGTATGTTGGCGGACGTGTCATAGGTCAATGCACCAGTTACTGACAAAGACTTAGCATCGAAATTCGGTTCATGAACGACGATGACATCCCGGCGAACATGCTCTCGAATGTCCGCACGGAGCAGCAGGTACGGTTTCCGAGACCTGTATCTTTGGCAATTTTCCAGCAACTAATTCAACCCGCAGATTCACCAAATCCTCAGTGGCAAGAGGTACAAGGGACTCACTCCATTTGGCACCAAGCTTCGCCAGAAGGTTATCGACCCGATCGTCCTGCCCAAGCTTCGCCAGCCGCAGAAGCCTGTTCTGGTCATTGGTATCACTGACGGACAGCCCGCCGGCGAGAATAACGGCGCTCTCGAAGACACGATCCGCTACGCCGTCAACCAGACCTCCAACCTCGGCCCGGGTGCCATCGCCTTCCAATTCGCCCAGGTCGGAAACGATCAGAAAGGTAAGCGATCAAAGGTTTCGCCATGACTTGATAAAACACTGACACTGCTCTGCAGCAACCGAATTCTTGGGCAAGCTCGACAACGACCCCCAAATCGGCTCCATGGTCGACTGCACTTCCAACTACGAGAACGAATCCGCCGAAATGGCCCGCGCCCAGCCCCCAGTCGAGCTCACCCCCGATCTCTGGGTCCTCAAACTCATCCTCGGCGCCATCGACCCCAGCTACGACACCCAGGACGAGAAGGGAGGCCAGCAAGGCGGCCCCGCTCCGGGCGGCTACGGCGGCCCTC
The DNA here is from genome assembly GCA_001931905.2 of Cladosporium sp. IMV 00045. Classification (NCBI taxonomy): domain Eukaryota; kingdom Fungi; phylum Ascomycota; class Dothideomycetes; order Cladosporiales; family Cladosporiaceae; genus Cladosporium; species Cladosporium sp. IMV 00045. The sequence continues at coordinate 53,127 of MSJI02000788.1, read as the reverse complement.
CTCCCCCCGGTCAGTACGGTGGCCCACCTCCTCAGCAGGGCTACGGCCAGGGCCCTCCAGGCCAGCAGCAGTACCAAGCCCCTCCTGGTCCGCCTCCGGGTCAGCAGGGCTACGGTCGTCCTCCCCAGCAGGGCGGGTACCCGGGTCAGCAGCCTCCTTACCCTGGCAGCAGTGGTCCGCCCAGGTACTAGATGTGTGAGAGCTGGGGTGGTTGATCGACGGTATCGGTGTCGATCGTCTCGTAAAGGCAGAAACTGTAAGCAGCGGAATGAACGGTCTTTTCTTCTAGCCCATACGTTGGGTGGGTTCGGGAGGACTAGATGGATGTATGGTCCTGCTGAGCCTGTCCTGTGAAATGCCGAGAACTGCAAAAACAGAAATAGTGAAATTGATGAGTAAAAATACGATAGCTTGAGAATTGATTTACATGAATAATCGCCTTCCATATGTCTCTCTTCTTCCTTGTGAACTTTCTTTTGCCCCTATTGTACACTCTTATTGCTCGTCTGATGAGCCGAGGAAACAAGAACAAAAGATACATAGCCAAAAGCTGGGATGGGGAAAAACAAGGTATGGAAACCCATCACAGACAAGACCGTACATACATACATACACAGACAAGAAGAGGAAGTAAAGGCAGAACCAGTAGAGACTTCAAGCTTACGCAGCCCAGCTGCTTCAGCTTCGCGCCACTGCCCGAATGCGATGATCCTTTTACAGTGAACTGATGGGGGAAAATAGAAAAGAAAAACAAATCGCTATTTCGCCTTGTCAATACCTCTGATCCATCGCCATCGCCATCGCCATCGCCATACCTTTAACTCCCTTAAAACAAAATCCTTCTAAGTAACTTCCAACCAAGAAAACCACAATGACCACACTCACTCCCCTTCTCCCTTCATCATCCTCCTCACTCACTTCCCCCCACCCTTCGTCAGTCCCCTCCCTTCATCATCGCTCTCATCATCCTCATCATCACTAAACCTCTCATCCTCCAACGCAAACATCGTCTCGCCATCCAAACTCTCACGGGGGAGCGTGGAAGGTTTCTGCGGAATGGGAGCAGGGAGGGGAGAGGCGTCTCGGTTGTTGGCACTACTCTGCTGGCCGGGGAGGGAGGCGTAGGCAGGCGGTTTGGGAGTGTTGGACTGGGAGTTGGAGTGGCTGCCGCCTTGCTCGAGGTCTTCGCCCAGGTCGAGGGAGGAGCGGGAGGCGAGGTCGAAGCCGTCGTCGTCTTGGGCGATCTGTGATGAGATTTGCGTTAGCTTCTTTTCTCTTTGTTTGGGGGGATGGATGGTTCTGTTCCAAAAGACTTACCTCATCACTCATAGCGAACCTCCGATTATTCGCCGTCGGGCGCCACACGTATGCGACGAAAGCGACGTCGGCGAAGTAGATGAGGTTGAGCCAGCCGTCGAGAATAAACCACCGGGTAGACCAGTGCGTGGGCACGAAGTCCTCATCGCTCTGCCCCGCGAAAGTCCAGCTGTTGACGAAGAAGAAGACGAAAATCACGATGATGGAGGCGAGGATGCACCACCACAACTTCTTGTACATGGCCGCTTTGACGGTTTGCTTGCGCTGGACCAAATCGCGGAGCGTGTAGTTGAGGCTGTTGAGGGTCCAGACGTAGAAGGCGGTGAGGGAGGCGGCGAGGGGGAGGACGACGAGGAGGACGAGCGGGCCGGCGTTCTCGGGCGTGACGCTCAGCGAGGCGATGGCGTAGATGACGCCGAAGACGAAGTGGGTGATGGCCAGCCAGCGGACGTAGATCATCGTCTTTCCCAGGGAGAGCTTCACCACGCCGTAGCCCATGCAGACGATGAGGAGGAGGAAGAAGGAGAAGCTGTTGCGGAAGGCGGAGAGGATGGAGACGACGACCAGCAGGACTTTGGCGCCGGTGTTGAGTCCGTGTCGGTTTTGGTAGTCGTAGAAGAGCCAGGTCATGAACATCTCCACGACGAGGAAGACGAGGATCGCCGTGATGTAGTTCTGCACGGGGAGGATGTCGTGCCGGTTCAGGTAGTAGAGAATCCCCCAGCCGATTCCGAGCAGGGCGTAGACGAGAGTGAAGGCGGCGTAGAAGGGCAGTTTCACGATTTGAGCGGCGGGAAGCTCGCCGAAGGAGTTGCGGAATTCGACCACGGCTTCGTACTGTTCGATGTTATAGCCGAAGGTTCCAACGCAGTAGTAGCCAGTTCGCTTGATGGGGTAGTTGATCGCTGGGGGGTTTTTGAGGTGCACTGCCATGGAGATGATCTGGGATCTTGAGGATTCCGTCGCGTTGTCGGCTGTGATGAATGCGCCGATGTCTTCTTTGGAGCAGTGGCCTGTGTCGACGTTTCCTTCGTCGCAGATGTATACGTGCTGTTTTGTTCACGATTCTTGTCAGTGACCTGGTTCCACTCCTCCCTCGCCAAAAAAGCATTGTCACTTACATCGTCTGGCGGGTCCACAGGTTTTCCTATAAAATGCTTGTCCTGCCATTCAAACACCACCAAGCTCACTATGGGATCCTCTCCCTCGGGAATGTCTTTCGTTTCCATGAATTTGGTCAGGATGAAGGGGTCGAGGTTGCCTCCCCAGTCTTTTCTTGAGTACATGCCGGAGCATACTTGTCGCTTCGAGTCTTTTTCGTTCTGTCAAGGTTTATTCTCTCAGCCGCCGTGTCAAGTTTCACTTGCTTGCTTTTGTTTCCCTGGACCTACCACTATCTCTTCCGCTGCTTGGGCTCCAGCGAATAGCTGTAGCAGCAGTAGACCTGCCGCGCTCCTCCAACTCCTCATCTTTTTTCTTTCTATCGTGGCTCGTCTATCACGCCAGAGTCGCTCCTCGCAGTTTTTTGTTTCGTCTAGCTGTTGGACGATGCGGCGATGTTATTGAGGCTACGCAGCCTTGATCGAGGTTCCGGAGGTGCCGAAGCAAACTGTCGTAAGGTATGACGACTGGTTGTATGGACGCTTGATGTTCGGCACGACAATGTTTTCGATGCTGTAATCCGAGTTTAGCACCACTATGTATCGGCGAAGAAGTAAATGCAGGCAATGTCAATCAATGCGAGTTGCGCCTGAAGCTGTGATGTCTCGAAGGTCTAACCAAGCTGTCGAAGCCAGCAAGTCCCCAAGCCCCGGATTCGAGAGCTTACGCGCGCCGGAAAACGCGCGCCACAAGTCCTCACAGACGTCGTCTCCTTTTGTGTAGGGCGATGTCTTGAAGATCCTAGGCGCTGTGTAGGAAATATAAGGCATTATCGTCGACAAAGGTCGCCGCCATGCCCAATCTCAATCTCTCTGGTAGCCTCAATGTGCTGAGGTTGTTCGCAAACCCAGCATTATGCCTACCTCATCACACCGTTTCATCTTTCGACAAAATCCCCGTTCCCCTGTCAGAAGCCTTCAACACTGCCAAAGGCGAGAAGAAACCTGACATTCGCGCTATTGTGCTGGACAAAGACAACTGCTTTGCGGTCCCACATCAAAACGAAATTCACCCTTCGAACAAATCGAAATTCGACGAACTGCGAAAAGCCTACCCAGGATCACGACTTCTGATCGTCTCAAACTCTTCCGGAACGGGAGCGGATCCAGGATACAAAGACGCCGAACTGCTGGAGAAGAACACGGGAGTCACAGTCCTCAGACATGCCACGAAGAAACCAGGCTGCCACGGCGAAATCATGGACTACTTCCGCAGCAAGCCAGACTGCCAGGTCACGAAACCAGAGCAAGTGGCAATCGTCGGCGATCGCCTGTTCACCGACATGCTGATGGCCAACATGATGGGCGCACACAGCCTGTGGGTGCGAGACGGCGTGGTCGAAGACCGCAATATCGTAAGTCAAATCCATCTTACCACTGCGCTGTGAAGAAGCGCCATAATGCTTCCTACCGTCGATCACCTCGAAAGGAGGAACCTCACGTCACAATATACAGAACACACCGCTGACGACACCGCAGCTCGCTCGCTTCGAGAAACACCTCTTCACCTTCCTGCACGCCCGCGGCTACACGGCTCCAAACCCTCACAGCGACTTCGAATAGACGAAGAACGAAAGAACCGCGCAAAAAGAAGCCCTTGCACGCACCCCCCCTCATCCGGCACGCGACGCGGCTCCTCCACCACCACCACCGGCAAGCGAGACAGGCATGAGAAGAATACCACCGAAATCACGCCTTTCCGTTGGGAAACGACGCGCGAAGACCAAACCCACGGGGAAGTCCGCGAAAGCCGCCGAGCATTCCGCCGCGGGGCGGAGGCGATGGGCTTCTCCGCCCCCCTCCCTCCTGCCCCAATGGTGAAGACGGGGTGCTTGATGCATCATGCACACAACGATCCCCCGACCTCCCCCATCCTCCAGTCCTCCGCTCTCTCCTCCCCCTCCCCCCTTTCCTCGCTTGCACAATCGGTCCGACAACCTCGTGTGCTTCACGTGCATGCACGCATGCTTTTTTGCCCCGCGGGCGGGTTTGGCCTTGCTCGTTCTTCTCCGCCGTTTGTTCTCCGCCGGGGGAGGGCGGGTTGCGGGCTTGCCATGCATGCATGCGCGTCGCCCCCCTCGTTTATTCGTGTGAGGGGTGGTGTTGGGCTTCGCCACCTCCGCTCTGGGGAGCGTGACGTGCTGTTTTTTGGTGCACTGCTGCGTGGGTGTTTTGTATGATAGTCTGTTAGGTTTTGTTGAATTGTCTAGATAGAGAATGTAGAATACATAATATTTCGAAGTTACTTCGACAATGACGATGTTGTGAATCGTCATGTTGGTTGATCGATGAGAACGTGAAGAAAGGTGAAGTTTGAGTGAAGTTTTCAGAAAGCTTCATTAGAAATGTGCTATATGTATGCCTTGAGACTCTCGCAAGTGGAAAGAATTATCCAAATGCTATGAGAAAACCGCCAGAGTAAACTTTTCAAAGGCCGTTGAAGAGTCTGAGACAAAATCCTTTTCCCGTTTTTTGGTAAATTTCCATCCAACCATTCAAACATGTACACCGTTGCAATGCAATTAAAAACATTCAATCAATCAAACCAAAACAAACAACCCGAACGAAGCAACAGCTTAGAACTTCTGCTCGTTGGTGGGAGCGCGCTGGATCTCAGCGTTGTCCTGAGCGGCCTGGGCCTGGGCCTCGGCCTCGACGATGTGGGCGTTAGTGTTGGAGTTCTCGCGGCTGCTCTCCACGTCGGCGGGCACCTTGCTGCCGTCCCACTTGGCGCTGGTGATGGGGTTGACGCCGAGGATGTACATGGTGTCGATCTCCTCGAGCGAGCGGTCCTTGGACTCGATGACGAAGAAGAAGACGAAGCCAGCGAGGAAGAGGCAGGAGCCACCGAAGACGAGACCGTACCAGAAGTGGATCTCGTTGACGATGAAGGTGGTGAAGAAGGAGATGAGGAAGTTCTGTGATACTTGTTAGCGTTGATTCAATAGTGCAGTAGTGGAAGTTTCATTGGATATGCTTACCCAGAGCCAGTTAGAGGCAGTGGCAAGGGCCATGGCGGAGGCACGGTAGCGAGCAGGGTAGAGCTCGGCGACGACGGCCCAGACGAGAGGACCCCAGGTGGTGGCGAAGGAGACGATGAAAAGGCAGGTGAAGACGATGAGGACGTTGCCAGCGGCGTTGCTGTCAGAGAGCTGGCCGACAAGAGCGTAGATCAAGAAACAGCAGACGGCCCAGAGAGCACCAACGATGAGCGCCATGCGACGGCTGCACTTCTGAACGACGTAGAGACCACCGAAAGTGCAAGCAACGTTGACACTGCCGAGAATGATCTGGGTGACGTAGGGGTTGTCGAGACCGACACCGCTGAAGATGGTCGTACCGTAGTAGAAGAAGAAGTTGGCACCGGTAAGCTGTTGGCCAGCCTGGAGAATGACACCGATCATGATGCGACGGAACATGGTCGGGGCAGTGAACATCTCGTACCACTTGGTGTCCTTGCCGGCTCTCTCCTCCTCGAGCTTGAAGCGAATCTCGGCAATCTGGTCGTTGACGGACTTGTGGTTGGCGTCAACACCACCAAGGCGAGCGATGGTGGCACGAGCCTCCTCCTCACGGCCCTGGCGGAAAGCGAAACGAGGGGACTCAGGGAGGAAGATCATACCACCACCGAGGATACCAGCAAAGAGGAAACCGAGACCGATGGTGATGCGCCAAGAAGCGCTGCTTTCCATCTCGTGGGTGCCGTAGTTGATCATGTAGGCGGTCCAGATGCCGAGGGTGACGAAGAGCTGGTAGCAAGCGACGACAACACCACGGATAACAGCGGGAGTGCTCTCAGACTGGTACATAGGGACGGTGACAGAGAGAGCACCAACACCCATACCAGTGATGAGACGACCGACGGCAGGCTGAGCCCAGGTGTTCTGGGAGGAGATCTCGATGATCATGCCAATCATGCACCAGAAGGCAGAGAAGGAGACTGCCAACTTGCGACCAGCGGTGTCCGCAACCTTTCCAATGGCGAGAGAGCCAATGAGGGAACCAGCACAGAGAAGAGAGACAATGGTGCCCTGGCGGACAGCGTCGAAAGTGTACTTTCCCTCTCCTTCGTTCCACTGACCGAAACGGCGCGCGTAATCAGGCATGTCGAAGTAACCGGAGACTTGACCAGAGGTATAACCGAACCTGATGATAGTCAGTTTTTGTTTCGAAGATCGATATTGTTGATCGTTGATTGAACTTACATGAAACCACCGATACTGGCAACCAGACCAAGGAAGACCGCAATGAAGGTGATCTTCTGGTCAGATGCAGAGAGCTCATTGTTGCCGGCGCGAGCAGTGTTAGCCAGAGGAGAAGAGGTCTTCTCCAACTGGGCGGCCTCGTCGGCCTCACGCTCCCTACGCTTAAGGAAAGGCATGTTGAAGATGGATGAATGAAGTCGAGATGGGGTATCTAGAGAAAGGACATATAACGAATGAGGTGTCCTGCGATTGAAGAGGGAGAGGTGAGGGGAATGAAACGAGAAGAGGAAGGAGATTGACACTTTTTAAAGAGAAACGGTCAGAGCTCTAAGAAGATTGCTTGGAGGCACTCGGGGTCCGGGGCCATACGACGGGGCTCCCTCAGATGTGAAAGTGGAGGTTGCGAGGTGCGGCAAACCGGAGTGCCCAGACCACGGACCTGGTCGTAAATGGCGCTTGACATGATCGCGTGCCATAACGCAGTGATGCACAGGCGTTGCGGGCGTAGAGCCTTGTCGAGTTCCTCGTTGTCCCGATGGCCATATCCGGGCCTTACTGTTTCGAAGACTGAAGAATGGGTCTCGCTGTTAGTGGGTCATCCAAGGGCGTGCCTTAACGGTGGCGGCAACAACAGATTAGGAAAATCACCTGCTGCCGTTCTATGTTCCCGAAACTCAGTTTATGCGAGCCTGCTATGTCAGCATTCGTGGTTTTTCACAGGATGAAGTCATGGCGAAGCTACATGTAAGGCAGCTGTATGTAAGTGTCTGTCCAGCTTTCGGTATCTTAAGATTTTCTTTTTAGCTAATTCGCTGTATCCTCGTAGCGCTCGAGGTCTCAAATGGTATTCGCGGCGTGTTTCACGCAAACGTCTGATTGCAGTGATGTCGTTGAGACTGATCCATCGACGCACGGGCCTTCCTTCGAGTCTGTGGTGGATCAGCCGCTTTCGGGAGGGTGCGGCCGCTGCATCCACTTTTCCCTCTCAAGCCTTTTCACATCGCAACTAAGAATGGTGGCGTAGGATCATATCTTGACGTCTGGTCTACCGAACATCAGCGGAAAAGTTAGACATGAGCATGAGCAGGCTTCATATTCTCCAAAGTCAACCACATAGATCTTTCTCAGGTCACATGCCAGCTTTTTCCAGCCTCTCCACTCGTCAGATCGCTTAGGAGCCGCCAATTTCTCAACACTCCGTTGAAGCACCGAACTTGGCGGTCCTATTGCGGCGGTTCTGGTGAGCTATAAGAGACTGTCGATCCGAGCGCACCGAATTTTTACCTTTGGTGTCAACAGCGCGATCCTCGATCTAAACCCTTAGCTTGATGCATGGAAAACTTCAGAGAACACGCGTGGAAGCAGCGTAGAAAACTCTCTCGCTCCTGGATGTTGCCGAGGCACGGATCCTTTACCGCAAATTCTCTGTGAAAGGTTCCATGTGCCGTGGGCATTCCGTCATACCATCTAGTCTGCCGGCCTGCCGAATACTTGAGGATTAATAACTTTTGCCTAGAACTCACTCTTAGCATCGTCATCTTTCTGCTATACAGACCTGGACTCCTTGGTTTTGTGTCTATAGGGTTTGCCTCCGACCTTGGCTTCAGTCGCCAGTGGTTGGACACCTTTCCTACTATGGCACACGATCGCGCCACAGGCGATCGGTTAGCGGCAGTAGCAGGCCTAACGGTTCATGACTGCAAGTCAGGAAAATGGTTTGGACCTGTGCTAGAACGTGTTTTATTCCATGCTAAAAGAGACACTACTATAGAATACAGTCTTCTCTGCGAACGACTCCCGACGTGCCGAGGAACCCTACCGCATTCCATGTAGCGGTACCTGCCACGTTGTGTGTGGGTTCAATTTTGAGATCATACTCTGTCGTTAACGTCATCCTGGGCCGTCTGGGCATACTGGATCTTGTTGCTCACATAGGGCGGTCTGGGTTGACAAGTCAGCCTCGAAGACCATTGCCACTACGGATTGCCGCGGCTCATCTACTTGAAGTAGTTCCTGGCACCAACAATGCCCGCGGCCCCCACAGCATATGCGCCGAGGAGGTTGCTCCATCCGACTTCACCGTACTGCCTCTGACCCACGGTGAGCGCGACCAAGTCGTAAACCATGCATCCTCCAAAGATCCAATCGCTGGAAGCGCTCAGGGCCGCAAATCCCAAACCGGTAACGACCTTGGCCCAAGTCGGAGTGGGCACGTCCACAAAGTATGCAACGCCGTTGTTGTGGAGGAAATCAAGGATTCCAATGCCGGCAAATGTCTTGGACACTACGTGTGTCAAGATGCTTCCCCAGCTCTTTGTGTTCATGGGCTCGAGCTGCGTCGAGATGTACCACAGCTGCATGATGCTGTTGATCCACACGAAGATGTTCGAGGTCTTCAGGTTCTCGCTGTTCCAGAAGAACATCCAAGTGCCGATGCAGACGTTGCCGATGGCGTAGTACGGCACGAATTTGACCATCTCGTCGAGCTCTCGCTTCTGCGCAGGGTTGGACGGGTTGTTCTTCCACAGCTTGTACATCCATGCTAGCTGGAACCTTTGATGGTGTTAGTTTATGTCTTGATATCGAACGGACGAATGTAGGCTTACATCTGCTGGGGAAAAAAGAATGCGCCGATGAAGTAAGGTTGCGGTGACCAGAACGAGATGTTACGGTTGTGAATATCCAGCATGTTTGGGTTGGAGTTGAGGCCATATTGCTGAGCGGCGAAGTCGTAGACGAACGACAATGGCGCAAGGTAGCGCGCTGTGCTGAGAGAGACGCCCATGTTGACTCTTGTTATGCGACGATATCAGGGATATATAGTCGATTTGCTGAGAGCAATACAATGTGATCGCAGAAGAAATGGACTAGTATTGTGGTCTTCGGACTTTCTCATGTTCTATATCGACGCTCTCACGTAGGATCAAAAGTGGTGATGTCAGGAAACGCGGGACAAGATTCATGACACTACTCTGACGACGACAACACGACTGAGACACAACCGCCTTATCAACATCTACTATGTACATGAATTTGCTTTGCCATCTTAATCAAAAGAATAAGATGTGACATCCACATCTCTTGCGCGCTGTGAGGGAGGTCTTGATGTTGTCGAGGCTTGTGCATTGGGCTTACTAACCCGACACACTCATGGCACGCCATCCATTGGCGTGCAAGCTACAGGCTGCAGAGCACTCCAGTGTTATTAGTTCTAGGCATATGGGATAGTGGGCAGGCATACGAGATTTAGGCCGAGTATTCTGACAAGGTCAGGTAGCTGATATTCCTCTCAATGTAGCGCTAAATTTCTCAGAGCTCGTGGCTGTGTCCTGCCTTGTGAGTAAGGTATCTTTCCAGGCACTGTCTACCACAATTCAGCTCACAAGAGTGGCGATACAGACACACGTAAGATGCGCCGGACCTGATTCCATCCGCCCCAACTTCACCTGCAAATAAACTGCAACATGGTCAGACCCCGCTGCCGGCCGGTACAATTGTACCGTTGTCAAGGACTGGGGCTTGTGCTGCGCCAACAATGGCTCGAGATATAAGTTCACCCAGTTTGTTCACTCGGCAAATCGAGTCCATTCATTCAAGATTCCTGAAAACAGCGAGCATGGGCCCTAAGACGATGCTTGATCATTTGGGAGATTACAAACATTCCGAATGCCAAAGCAATCCGGACGTGGCGGGTATAGGCGTAGGTACACCAGCTTCTACAATGTAATCTGCTGATTGAAGATAGGTCGTTATCACCTATGTCTTGACGGCACTGTTGACAACCTCGATCTCTATCGCTGTCGCGATCTTGGACGAGATGTTGCAAGCGGACTCAGCCTTTCTTCCGAAGAAGTTTAATAGCCTTTTCAGCAAGAACAAGGACATTGAGAGTCTCAGCCGGTGCAGATCTCGAAGGAATGTCCTAGATCGCCTCATCCTCGCACTTGCGGACCAACAGCTTGTCACGGGATTTGCCCTCATGCTCACGGGTTGGTTCGTCTACTACAACCGCTTTCACAGCGCGCACTTCACTCTCATAATCTACCTGAGCTGCTTATCGAGTAGCTCTCACCTCGCGGCGCTCGTTACACTGCGGAGGTATTTTCGTGAGAATCCAACTTTGGCGCTCTTTCGAATAGCCATCATCTCTACCTTCGCGATCCTTTTGTCAATCTCTATCGCTCTTTCGGACAAAACGTTCGGATCCTTCTACGTCCTCGTCACCTTCCTGCGAGACGTACTCGGGATTCCAATCAATCAAGGCGCATTGGCCTTTTTCTCAACTTGGCCTATCATTGGGACTTTTTGGACGGGTGTATGGCAGATGCTACCAGAGACTCGAAAACGGTTCCAAGCCTGGCTGAAGAGAGTTATATGGCCTTTGTGCTCCAGGGCCGGATTTCGTCAGTGCTCTCGTCTTATGAAGCGCAGTCTATCGCCGAAAATGGATGCCAGGCTGAGGGGAATGTTCTGGGCTTCGTTGGATTACGCCTTCTTTCTCGGGCCTTGCACGGTATTCTTGCTTCAGATTGCATTCGCACTCCTGGACATCGCCCTAGTGTTGGATCGGAAATTCTATCCGGGTGATGGCAACGATCAGGGAGCCATCACATGTTCGCTGAATAGAAAAGACGAGAACCAGATGGGCTATGGTCAGATTCTAGCTCTGCTCATGTTGACGCTACCCGTGATCTCAACTATTGAAGCTTATAAAGGTCGGTGACATTCGATGTGATCTGCAAGGACGTCTATCTGACCGTGCTAAAGAAGAAGAGAAAGCGGCCCGTGAGCGCGAGCGCATCGAGGTGGCAACCAACGATCAACCGCCTGAGAACCCAATTTCATCTCCTCAGAGGCATGATACGGAGCAGATGATCGGCATGAGTCCCATAAGTCGGAGAAGAACAGAGTAACGAAGCGGTATGATTGAAACGAGGCAGCGTTGTGCATGTATGACATCCGCCTGCCGTCCGAGAGCACCAATCAAGCGCCTGAATTGTATCTGTGAAAGCAGGATCACATCGTCTTCTTCCTCATCTTTCGAAGGTGTCGTTCTCGGAATTCTTCACAGTGTTAGTGTCCTTTGACTCTGTTGACCCTTAAGGTTTGAGTCATCAGCTCCTCTTGATCCACGACTGTTATTGGACAACCACACCTCGTGTAGATCGATGGAACTTGGAGACATGAAAGCTTTGTTATCCATACATAAATCAGAAGCATCCAGCCTTTCAATGTAGTCTCTCACTAGGATAATAGCGTCTATACATGTACTCCTCGGAGATATGACGACAAAGCGCATGAAGCAGGAGTGGGGAGACACTGTTGCCTACAAATACATGTACATGTACGACTCTGGGTGGTTGCCTTGGTAGCCCCAAAAGGAGATTAATAGCCTGGTTATTATAGCTTACTCCAACAAGTAGACTGCCTTCTGCACAAAAGGACCCCAACTATTCTCAACAACTCACAGCACCCCACCATGGCCTCACGACCACACATCATCTTCACCGTGCCAAAACCACCGTCAGCACAACAAACCCGCACCAACCCAGACGACACTCTATCATGGATCAAAGCGCGCATTCACGGACTAATGGCGGCGATCAAAGAACAAGAAGACTCGACCGACAAACTCACAATCGGCCACGACGCTTACATGATCATCTACTCTGTCATTCACGACGTCGTCGCAAAGCACCACGCAGAGAAACTCTACGATTTTCTAGGCGAACTGCTTCAGAAGCATTGCGAAGATGCCCGAGGAGAGATTCTCGAAACTGCTGCGGACGCTTCGAACAGAGAATATTCGATTGTGGAGTCCTACGCAACGCAGTGGAAGCTGTACCGTGCTTTGGCGAGAATTAACACCCATCTCTTCTCGCCTCTCGATCGGACTTGGATTTTGCGGGAACTGGATGAGCAGCGCGGTGGCGGTCGACGAGGCAGGCCTGTTGTGTACTCGGTGTGGGATCTTCACATGATTCGTTGGAAACAAATGGTCGTGATTGGCAGTGGGCCGGGCCAGGAGTCGGAGAATTCTGCGAGTGATTGTGACGAGTTACTGGCTGCTTTGACAGGAGTTCGAGATGGGAAGGGTCTACGCTGGCGTGGAAGACCATGACCAACGTGTGCCTGTATTCCTGGAACATGTCAAGAGCAGCTTGAGCGAGATTGGACTTCCTTCATCTTGATGGCCGAGCATGACAAGCCTCGGACTTGGCTGCACTCGGATGCCGTGATGTTGTCCAGGCTCTAGACTCGTGAGTGTCGACCTCGAATGGTCCACGCAGCTGAACATATACCACCCCTGCGAGTGCGAAGCTCGTAAAGCATGGAAGCCGCTTCGTTTTAGCCGTTATGGCATTCTGTCGGGCGTGGACAGTCTTGTATACTCGCCAATCGGGCTCGACGATTCAACGGCCTCTTACGATTCGACCTGCTTTGGGAGGCATGCAGTCCTGGGTCTACAATTACCACACAGACGCGGCTCTCCGAGTCAAGAAATGATCCTTTGGCGACCACTGCATCACAACTCTTCCAGAGCAATGATCATTGCTGTTCTGGCCTAGCAGGTGAAGTGCAGTGCTGTCTCGGAGCTGGCCGTACAACATTCAGACCAGAATCCATGTTGATCCGATGTCGGACAATGAATGAATCCTGTGAAGTCTTGATGCGAGGCAGAGAGCTCTATCACGAGACATTTACAGTCGATACCTTGCAATGAGTATGCCGCATGGTTGTTAATGGGTATAGGAGATGGCTGCACATGCACACCTGAGGATTGGCGTGAGCGTGAACGAAGAGTTGTGACCTGTCGATCCTGTCTTCGAGTAACAAACATATGTTGATGCGAATCATTGACGGTGTGACCCTCATTTCGAGGACGTAAGATTGTGCCTATGTTTGGGCTTAGATCTCGATTCGAGCATTTCTCTCAATATTCTTCATTATTGCATCTGTTACAGGCTGCGAATTGCTTCGATTCTTCACAGGGACACCACCACTGCTTAGAAATTGAAAGATGAAGATAACGTGATCAATTCAAATAAAACGTAAGCTCCTAAAATTTACATATCAGGAGTCGAGCAGCAACAATCAGATACATATATGCGAGTAGTTTCGCTGAATTGCCATTTTAGTAAAACCTCCAAGCACGTCATCCTTAGCGCAAACCCTCGCGCCGGCGTCGGAGAGCTTTTTCCCTGCATCCAGCAAGGGTCGTCGATCTCTCAATAAAAATAATTATTGTTAAAACATTCGAAGAGAAATAGCAGACTCGACTAAACCCGCTGATATCCAATTCAATTCAGCTTATTCAGCTGAAACAAAACACATTGAGTATACATACAAGTAGTACTCCATACTACTCCATAATCACAGTGGCGAAAATGCTGCGCCTCAACCCCCTCAGGCAACACCAGGCCATCACAAAAACAGCACTCAGAACATTCGCAACGGCAGCGCCAACACCAGCAACACCCGCAGCGGCGCCAAAAGCCGCGGCAGCACCAGTAACATCTCCCGCTCGCAACCACAAAATCGTCGTTATTGGCGGAGGCTCCGCCGGCACAGCAATCAGCCACCAGCTCCTCCGCCGCGGCGGCTTCAAGGAAAACGACATCGCCATCGTCGACCCATCCGAATGGCACCACTACCAACCGGGCTGGACTCTCGTAGGTGGTGGTCTTAAGGACAAACAAGACCTCCGCCTCCCCATGAAAAGCATCTTCGACCCCAAATTGAAATTCTACAACACCGGCGCCGCCACTTTCACCCCTGAGCAGAATGCCCTCACCCTTACCGACGGCCAGCAACTCGCCTACGAGCACCTCGTCGTCGCACCTGGAATTTCCCTCGACTTCGGCAGTGTCAAGAACCTGGGCGACGCGCTTGAGGATCGCCACTCCCTCGTCTCAACGATCTACGATTACAGGTACTGCGACAAAGCATCCCGCAGCATCGCCAACTTCTCCGCCGGCCATGCGATTTTCACCCAGCCCGCGGGCGTGGTGAAGTGCGCCGGCGCGCCGCAGAAGATCATGTGGCTCGCCACGGACGCGTGGAAGCAGGCCGGCACGTTCACTCCCGAAGCAGGCGCGGGCAAATCTGCCATCACAGTTGACTTTGCCACGGGCCTGCCAGCCATGTTCGGTGTGCCGAAGTACAGCGCCGCGCTGGAGGAGATCCGGAAGGCGCGCGGAGTGCAAGGCCTGTTCCAGCACGATCTCGTCGCGATCGAGGAGGACGGGCAGACGGCTGTTTTTACGCAGGCGAACAACCCCGAGCCTGTGAAGAAGAAATTCGACTTCCTGCACGTGGCGCCGAAAAACAAGCCGCACGCTTTCCTCTCCTCCTCGCCCCTGGCGAATCCCGCAGGCTACGTCGACGTCGACGACTTCACGACGCAGCACAAGAAATTCCCCAACGTCTGGTCGGCAGGCGACGCCTCCTCCCTGCCCACGTCCAAGACCGTCGCAGCCATCACCTCCCAAGCGCCCGTGCTGGTGTCCAACATCCTGCGCAGCCAGCAAGGCTACGAGCCGGAGGCGCGCTACGACGGCTACACGTCGTGCCCGCTGCTGACGGAGTACGGCAAGGTGATGCTGGCGGAGTTCAAGTACGGGGGCGTGCCGAAGGAGACTTTTGGTGAAATGTTCGGCATCGATCAAGCGGTGCCCAGGAGGGCTTTCTATCATTTGAAGAAGGACTTCTTTCCTTGGGTTTACAAGACCGCGCATCTGAAGGGAAACTGGGGTGGCCCGAAGGGATGGACTGATTGAGCTTGATGTTTGGTTGAGTTGAGAGATCAATGTAGTTGTTGCGACTCGGGCTAGGTTGACCGGTTTGTCTCCAAACCGATGCTGGATGCTTTTCTTTTGTTTCTCGCAAAAGAAATCGACCTTTGTTAAAGAAAAAGACAAAAATCATGTATGTAAAAGTAGCAGAACCCAAAGGGAAAGGAAGAAATGAAAGTACAGTGAACTTACCAGTACACACGAGTCTGCGGTCGTTCTTCGAATCGTCTTGCCTCGATTGATGGGCAGACGCACCCTCTTACGCCGCCATCTCCTGCCGTCAAGACGGAAGTGCTCACAGCGACTCGCGACTACGAGGTCGAAAAGACCTTTTTCAGTCAGTTCCAATTCGTAGCTTGCGTACTGGATACATAACAATGACAGGAATAACACAAGCCAAAAAAATAAAAAGGACTCCTTAAGTAGGCATCAACGCGTTTCGGAAGAAAAAAACAAAAACCAGAAGCCAGCAGATCCAATTCATGGCAGATTCTTCTCATCACAACACTACACAACAAAATGATCTCTCCTCCCGAAACACACTCCTCTCACTCCCTCTTCTCCCCCCTCCCTCATCCCTAGATATACTCATCATCAAAATCGTCCTCATCACTCAAAACCTCAAAATCCGACTCCCCCTCCAACCCGCTCTTCGCAACAACCATCCCCTCCGGATCGAACAACGACCTCTCCACCTCGCGCGCGTCGATGATGTCGTACGTGGACGAGTCGGAGGAGTGCACGTCTACTGTCTCTAGAGAGTTCGGGGAGCGGTGTCCTTCGGTTTTGAAGGGTTTGGAGGGTTGGGTGGATTGATCGTTTGACAAAGGAAGCGGTTGTGGTGCCTTAGTTTTGGTTGCTGGTGCGAAGTATTGCGGATCGTCTTGGAGTGTTGGGGAGTAGAGTTGGGAGTCTTTCAGCCATTTCGAGCGGGTGGTGTAGAGGTCTTTCGCGTTTGTTTTTGGTCGGTTGGATGAGGATGGGTTCAGTTGTTGGGTTTCGTTGCCTGTGGATGGAACGGGATTTTGAAATTGCGAAGGGGAAGTTTCATGCGGGAGTTGAAGTTGATTTCTTTCTTGTTCGGGGACGGTGGTATCGATGGTGCCTTTTGCGTCTTTGGAGAGTTGTTTGCCCTGGGTTGAGACGGGCTGGACGCCATCGTTTCGTTGTTGGGAAGGCGGTTTGGCTGGGGGGGCCTTTTTGCGTTTGGCTTTTGATGATTTCGGCATTGGTGGGTTTCAATGTACTGTTGTCGCTGGAGTGAGGATCTGAGTTAGGATCTGGGTGAATGGAATAGCGAAGGTATGTATTTCTGCTTCTATGTGGTTGCCAAACAGTATTAGTGAGTCAAGAGTGACTGTTCGGTCTCTGTATTGTCTGATCATGTTTGTAGTCCATACTGTGCAAATAGATTGCTATCTGGGCATGTGTGCAACCGGACGATATAGTATGGAGGAGTCATCGTCGAGCACACAAGGAGCAATCCAATCAAGAAACCGGTGCTTCTGCTATGTTTGCGGCAGACGTAAATGACGCTCACGTCGTGAATCGACCAGACACGGCATGATCACAGTATCGATGCTTGCTTCCAACAAGCATGTCAATGCGAATAGAGACACCGAACGGCAATTCTTTTCATGCTCAGAAGGTTATTCGAAGGCCGGTTCTTTCTCAGGATCTGGGTGACTCTCCGACCGCTCATGTCCAATCATGAACAACTGAAGGTCTTTGCGCTGACACTTCAATCAATCAATTGCCGTCGTTTGGGGGATGGTAATAGCCCAGGCTTAGCTACCATGCATGCCTGTCACTGGAGAGAAAAAGACGGATTCTATTGTTGCCAATGTCAACGTCTCCCAGATTCACACAAAAAGGTGATGGACTGCAACTCACAATGCCACAAACAGCGGGAGGTCTCCTGCAAGAGTCTTCCTAAAATATTGTACATTGTATATCCACAGCATGATAGTTACATAGAAACAGCACACATCTACCAAACCCTGTTCTGGGCCTTGACGATGTTCTTACCACCCTTGCTCGCGACCTTGCGAGCGTCCACGCGACCAGCGCCGGGCGTCTTGAAGAAAAGCGAAGGACCATGACCCTCCTCCACCGTGTGCGACAGGTAACCCCTGTGAGCCGAGTCGCGGTAGTACTCCAAGTCCTTTCTGCTCGTCGGGTCCGGCAGTCTGTAGGGGTACTTGATCCTCTCCATGTGCATGGCCTCGGCGGCCGCTTCGGCTCCCTCGTCGCCCACGGGCGCCATCTGGATGCGGCTCTGCAGCGAGTGGATGGGGTCCATGTGGCCCTTTCTGATCTGGCGGACGGCGAATTTGGTGTAGTAGCGGGTGGTGACGGTGCCGCCGAGCTTCTCGACGGCGTTGATGGCTTCGGCGCTGGCGCGCGAGACCACGATGTTGATCGGCGTCTTGAGCTCTTCCTTGCCGCGCGCGAGCAGCTTGACGCCGTCTTTTACGCCGTGGATGCACCTGCTCTTGTCCAGCTCTTTCAGTGTGATGGGCTTGGTCGGGTCGAGGCGGCCGGCGTTGATCCACTCCTGGATGCGGTTCAGGTTGACAGGGCTCATTTCAACCGAGAAGCTGTTCGCATTGTCAGTGGGGCTGCTCTACTTCTTCATGTCTTCTGGAGGACGACGAACTGGTTATCGAAACCTCTCTCTCCGTGTACGACCTCCTCGGGCGTCTGACCACCCTGGAATCCGAAAGGGACCTTTCCATGCTGCTTCTGACCCTTGTGGCCTCTTCCGGAAGTTTTGCCCTTGCCTGAACTGGGACCACGGCCGCGACGAATGCGGTGGTTGTAGGCTCCCTGGGTGTCGGAAAGGGAGGAGAGAATGGAGGCCGGGCGCTGTTGTTGGTTTAGGAAGGGATAGAGGAATGGCGCAGCGGGTTGGTAGGCTTTTTGGGGAACCACCCTCACTGCTCTGTTGAGCAGCTGTAATCTGGGAGGCATGTTGGCGATGAGATGGCGCTGGTCGCAATGCCCTCTGTCGCGGCGTTGTCTGATGCTTGAAGTCGAGATTCTTTGGACGGGATCGCCCGAGAGTCTAAGATTGTCGAAATCTAACACCAACCCTAACCCTTGGGGACCGTAATGGCTTTTACCAGAGTTGCAATGTTTTGTATCAATTTAAGACTCCTATATATGGTCGATTCGAGTAGTTGGTTCGATGATGGGTCAGACGATGGTTCAAATGAATATTATTACATGTGCTTCGATAGCTGATGTCTCGAAATTGATCCGTCGTCGTCCTCGTCAATCGCAAGCATCATCATTTGCCTCTCCGGCCTTCCACCCGAGATCATAGGATGTTTCTAACAGCCCACGGACAGACTCAGGCTGGCGTTCTTTAGATAGACGAGTGAGTCCTTGGATTCATTATATAGAGCAGAGACCCCCACTACCAATCGAACTCTTCGTATGGTAGACATCGTCATCTCCAATCACATCATGTGTATGCGGAGAACGGAGACCGATAAACAACCCAGATGTTGGACTCGATACTTCTCGAAGAGCGTGATCGAACTGAAGGTACCTTAGACAATTTCCCATATGGCACAATCGCTAGCTTGCTGCACATGCTCACGAAACAAGAGGCGCGATCAGGTTAATCCAGCGTCGAGGCCACTGCCTACATGGCGATTAGTGTTGCAGTTAAGCAACAACGTAAGGAACGAGTAGCGATGTCGTCTTACCAAGCAAGCATACTGGTCTAGACTCCTGCACGAAGCTCGATGCATGGGCCGGTGGAAATCATCACTTTGTCACTACTGCCGCGAATAGATCAAGTAAACAAGCCGACTGCCAGTCTCAAACGCATGTGCTGCTATGCCACAGATATATCACGCCGCAGTGATAGCACATGCCGTGCGCCTTATATCAAAGAGACATGGTCGGGGAGCGGACCCGGTCAAAGTGAAGTACCCTTGTCCAGACTTGTTCATGACACTCACTCACTGTGATCACGAAGCAGTCGGCTTCTAGGTGCGGCAGCATGCCTGGCTTCCCCGGTTGTATCTGACGATATCATCTGCTGTGCACCACAGATTCAGGAGCGCATGATATATCTATTACGCTTATGCAAACCCAGCTCAATCGAAAGGACGCATGCACGGTTTTGCGAATGATGGTAAACGCCACAGGCGGGTGACCACAAGAGCGGTGCATTCGTTCGGGGCGTCTGGGCTTGACTGTCCGGAATCATGTCATACTAACAAAGCAAGGTCTTCTGCATCATAGTATCGCAAGTAATGCGGCTGGTCGGCAGGACTTTCGGCTGTACCAGGATCGCAGGAGATAGTCAAGGATACCAGATATGACTGCATGGATGCCATGCTATATCATGAGGTGTTATGCGGCAGTGATGATTTCGTTATACCTCAGGAAAAGGGGACACTCTGATGCGAACGATAACGGACGATGATGCCAGCAGGAAACGCAGTCGTCCTCGTGATGAGATAATCTTCATGCATGAAAGGCGAACCTCAACCGGGAGGGAAACGGAAGACGCCCTGCCCATCGATTCAGTAACTCCGACCCTTAGAATCCGCAATATGTCCTGAAGTACATGGAGTCGTAGGTATAGTGCTGTGAACCGTTGGGCGACACAACCAAACTACACCATGCTTGCGGCGAAATCTCGTGCGTCTGAATAATGCAATTGGTAGCGACGTTTGGTAAGTCCTGTGCTTCTTCCAAGAAAGAGAGGCCGAGGCAGAGCCCTTTGACCGCCTTGCTTGGCGCTGGCTGCTAGCTTTGTGTGTTTACAATAGTTTAGTATAGCTCGTATGGGTGCCACGAGGGGCTCACCCGCGGATCTCACGAGACTACCCACATATCGTAGAGCGATGCATGCAGGTTTGGAAGGAAATTGTTGGTGAAAACGCGGGGTTGCAGAGAGTGTAAACTTCGGGCTATTAGTCGAAATAAGAGATGTGAGACGGATGCGTGGTGCGGCACTGGGTGATGTTCATACATGTCCTGATCCCTGCCCTGGCTTTTACCAGTGAGTCGCTGTACGAGTTACGACGACCAGCGTTGAGCTGAGGCTGATCTCAGGGCTGACGAAAATTGGTCGAGCCAGAGATGACGACACGCATGCCGTTGTCCCTAATGGAAGCACTTGCGCAACCGAAGAAAAAGAGCAAGCAGTAGTAACTTATGCAAGCTCGGGATCGGAACTTTGAGAGAGAGGGTTGGAAAATCATCACGCCGTTTGCTGGTGTGGGTGGGTATATCATATCAGCCGCGAGAACGCCGTGCGGCCTTGGGATGGCGATGTGTGGCACGCATAGACTAATAACGCCAGCGTATTTTCGGCGAAACGCAAGATCTTTGCAGGACCGCGAAAAGCGCCAAATCGATGACAATCAAAATGCATAGTTGCGGAGTTCGTACTGCATGCGTGGCGATCTCAAGAGACATGTACTACTATACCCGGTGCCGTCCGTTTGATCGATCACGACGGGGTTTTCTTGTCTAATGATGCGCCTTGTACTGTATGTTAGGTGACGATCTGTATCAGTTGGCGAGCACGAGCTTGCCGTGCAGAACGAATCCGACTCTGACCGCTGATTGCAATCATATGATGCGAAGAAAAGCCTCAAGGCGAACGCAACCGCTGTTTCGAGTCAGGGCGTTGGGGGTTATCCATCAGATCTCTGTGTGATAGACAACGCAAGCGCCTAGAACATCCTATGCAACGCCTAGCTGCAGAGAGCAGGATGCGCAAGAAGACATACGAGACGAGACGAGCTTCCGGTATGAGACCCGGCCTTTACTCCTTAGTGATGAGATATGGTGGTGGAGTTTAGTCTCGGCGATCTTTGAACGGTACGGTCATGAACGAGAGTCGCGTCGCCTAAAAGCAAGCCGCAAAGCGCGCGGTACAAGCCGCAGAGTGTGACGAGCAAGATCCTGTCCAAGAAGCTCGACTTCGGCGCATCCTGGCGGCCCACAGCTGCAGAGTCGCAAGGACAAGAGCAAAAGGGACGACCGATGTAGGCAGCTGAACCGAGGGAAAGGTGGCACGCGAGCCCAAGTCTCCAAGTATCCGCAGAGCCGTGCAGAGCGGCGCCCGTTGTTGGTTCAGGAGTACATGATACCTGGCCCGCAAAGGAGAGAAGGCGATGTCGAAACCCGAGAGCGTATTACTGTCACACGTCTGCCTGTGGGAGGCCTGCGCCACGGCATCACGCTACGCTTGCGCGGTGTTGCCGATGAAAGGAGACGCAGAATTAGCGACAAGACGGGCGGATCTTCAAGAGAAAATTGACGAAGCGCCCGATACGATTCAGGAAGCTCGCATCCGCGGAACCAGGGTTTTCTAGACGACGTGGAAGTTTCAAAAAGGCATGTTGAGTGGGGAGATAGAGGGTCAGAAGGAAGAGAAATGAGGAGGCGTGAAGTGTGTGACAGCATCCCGGCCGGAGAGCGAAGCGTAAGGCGCAGGCATTTCGTTCTTTTTTGCCTCTATGGTGCCACGCCAAAGGCTAAACATCGATGCCGTCTGCACGCCGATTGGCCTACATGTGCAGCAGAGCGCCAGTCTCATCGCCGCTTCGGGATATAGCACACTACTCAGCAAACGCCCTCTCGAAACGGCCCCAGGCGGAGGCTTTTCCCAAGGCAAAAGTCTGGCACAAGCATGCTGACGCAGTGCAGTGGTTTGCGCGCACTAAACGACAGGTGACAAGTCTAGCCTTTGCGCATCCCGCAGAGTCCGGGTTTGTGATATCCGCCAAGGGCTCTACTTCTCCTCGCCGGTCACATCGTGCATCTCCACTCTTCCAGGCGAAGGTCAAGCGGGATGAGCGGTCACTTATTTTTTTTTTTTCTCGCTATGGATTGTAGCCACCGGGATCCATCGTGCAGTGCAGGTCTAGGATCTGGTGGACTACGCAAGCCTCCACTGGTTTTGTCGTGATGATGATGGGCACGGCTATGACGATGGCACAGACGACGGCACAAAGTCTGTCTCAAGATGTGATATGCGGTTACGCCTGAGCTCCACCAGTCGAAGTCGTTCAGTCCCGTAAAAATACTTTTTTCCTCTCACGCTCACACACCGCTGGAAGACGCGTTCAGGGACCCGCGGCGTGACACGCTGAATCTGTCTTTTGTCTCATGCATTCAATCATCTGCACCTTTCAGGACTAGTGTGTCGGACGAAAAGACTGGGCGCCGACCTCCACTTTCTCGATGAACCTTTTCTTGTCCTTCCGCGTGTCGGTCGGTGCGACTTAGGCAACCCACGGGCTGGCTTCTCTTATCTGCCGCCGCGGTTGGTACAGTACCCAGCCGCCGGTGTGGCCTTGACTATAGCGATCGGCCGTCTATCTAGCTGCAACGCCGCCGGCAAAGGCAAGCTGGGACAAGGAAATCTCGTACTCGCCACTATTATATTGGGGCTTGTGCGGATGGGGTGGGTTTGGTTCTCGCGAGTTACCAAGCGACGCCGTGCGATCCGAGTAAGAAGAAAACATAACGATACTCAAGCGGCTGAATGGGAAGTTCCACCGCAACTAGACTATCGTATGTTGCAGACAAGAACTCTTGGGAGGCATGCGGATGGCAGATGGCTAGCCATCTCTAGACCCAGACTTGGCCTCCGCTAAGTTGGTCGGTGGACGTGCGACGTATACGACTTTTGAGATTATTGACTTCATCCGGGTGGATTATTATTGATAGGATCACGCAGGCAGGATTAGATGCCCTCGCCAAAAGGGAAAAGGGCTGCCTGCTTCACTCCCTGCAGAGAGGAAATCCTAGCATGTCGCGTCAGCGCTTAGTGCATGTTACTATTGATGTTGAGTCGATGGTCAAGTGGATATAATCATGGATGGATGGGTCGATGGATTGCATCGGGCGGCTTGCCTCGCAAACATATCATCCACCAAGGAAGATGTCGTATCACGGGCAAAAATCTTGCTTAGGTCGCTCTCCTTCAGCACACATGCTGATGCATGGCGCTGATCGCAAGTTGCCCGCACGGCATGTCCAACAAAATTATGATGATGATAAACTTGCGAAGCAACCGAGGGTTTCATGCAAGGTTTCTTCGTCAAAAACCATTGCTTTTTAGTCGTCTTGCCTAAGCCCGCCACGCCTGAGACAGCAGTAGCGGAAGTATCGATTTGATTTTAGACCGAATCCATCTGACACCACACCCTGCACCGTGTATGTATCTGTGTGTGTGTATCTCTATATGTACATCCATATGCAAGCCTGCTTAGGCGTAACTGCGCAAGGCGAGGCAAAGGCCAAAATCGTCAGCTGATTGGCTGGGATTGAAACATGCGCACCACGAGGGACAGATCTCGGAGGCAGAGCACGGCCGATGCAAGCATCTCGTTTGATGATCAGGCAAAGTGATAATTATAATGGTCCAGGTACCAGACGAAAGTCACTGCGTTTACTAGTCTTGACCAACGGGGCGCCCAGCGTTGATAGATAGAGTAACGCGACCGGCCCTTCTGCAGGCGGGCTCAGCAAAGGGAAGAAGTATGTTCGTGTACGCCCCATGGCTGGCCCTGAGTGGGTGGTTTGACGGATTGCGGCGTCAGGCCAGGTCAGCAGCCAACGCAAGGCCAGGGAAATGGAGGATTGACTCTTGTGAGGCGGTGCCGCGGTGCCCGTGTGGACAAACAAGAAATCTCATCCGCACGCATGGATGATATTACTTCAAGATTTGGTGTTGATTGCACGCCTATGCCGATGAGACAGTAGCCCGCCTTGTTAGCAGATGCAAGCAGCCCTGCACACTACTGTTCGGCGGTTCTGGCAGCACAACACACACTCGCTCGCTCGCTCACAGACACACGCCACTATTGTGTACACACGGCGGTAACGGAATGACAGCGGCGGCCTGGTCAGATTGCGATGGGCTGGCCCTGCGCGTGCGTGCGTGCATTCTTTTGTCGTGTCCGGCCCAACGGCAGCGTTCAAGTGTGGTGCTTTGCGTCGGTCGCGGTACGAGGCTACCACTCTACCTGTATGGACAGGAGCAGTGAGGAGCAGTACACCCCTCCCCAAACAACGCCATCTTAATTGCTTGGGCCCGAAGCATCCGACGGACGAGGTTTTGCCTCACATGGAGTTTCTGCACTGACGCTCTCCACCCGATCTTTTTGGGGGATACGCGACGCCTTTTGCTGGAGCACATCAGGGCTGCAAGTGGCAGAGTGATGCGCGGCCAGGGCGACGGCGTTTGCCGGAGCCGTGATAGCACAGTACTGCAATAACAATAATCATAATGGCAGAGAGCAGCGGATGGAGATGGAACAGCCAGGCGAGACTCGACTCGCCAGACTGGTGCCGCGACTAGAGCGCTCATCACTCTACCACCGCACACGGACGCGCTATACACCACAACCCCCTCCCCTCTCCTCTCTTGCGCTTCCAAGTCTCCATCTGCGCCCCCTCGGCGTGGCAATCATGGCAAGCTTCGGATGAATGTGATTCGCGCCGCTCGGACTGGTTGCGACCGGCGGAAGCTGGGCAGAGCGTTTAGCCAGCCCCATTATTGCGCCGCCTTTCCAAGGGCTTTGCTTGCTCGCTGGCCTGCCATGCATTTTGAGACTTTTGGCCTGGCTCGTGGCCGATCCGGCCTGGCCAGTCGCCGTTCAGCTGGAGCGAGTAGCAGCGCACGATCTGTCTCTCGTCTTGCGCTACGGGGGACTGCAGATGCTGGCTCTGATGCTGGCTCGTCTCCCTCCCTCTCTCCTCTCATGTGCGGCGAAACGAACGGCCTGCTCCACTCCACTTCCAGCGCTGTGGACCAACCAGACTGGCTCAATTAAGCGACCCAAGGCTGCGTAACCACGGCCAGGCAGGCTCGCAGTCAGTTCTGCGGTGCAGAGTGTCGCAGACCGACGGGCGGACGTTGGCTCCGCTCGTCGCATCGGGCATATGACGGTATCACTGATTTGGTACAGCAGTTGCAGGTACCTCCTACTTTGCACACACCCCACGGCTCGGATACATCACTGCAGTACGCCGATACGGTACGGTACAACACACGTCAAGATTGCAGGTCCTGGTTGCTGCCATATCCTTGATTGTGACTGAGAGCCTTCCCAGGCTCAGCCTGACCTGACTGCCGCTGCATGGGGGGCGAGTGGGCGGCGAGCTGGGGTAAGAGAGTTCACCGCAATAGCATCAATCCACCAAGTAACTGGTTCGAGAAGGTAGAGGAGTTGACTTGCATGCCTCACTAGCAAGACTAGCATGTGTGGTGGGCGGAGCGTGGCAGGGCGTGACTAGCGCTCGACGGCGGACGGCTACCCACCCACGTACTCGGGGCCCTGTCTTGATGTTGTCGTGTCGTCGTCCTTCGGCGGGCGGATGTGCATACAGACATGGTAGTCTCAGAGTCTGTGTGCCTGGGTCTGTCTCGCGCGGGCTGGCTGGCGTGGGCGGGTGCGGCTACGGTGGGCGGTGGTGGTTTGGAATTAGCGGCAGCTTCTAGCTTTTCTCGCCCGTTTCTCTCCCCTTGTACCTAGCTTCTCTCTTACATCAGTCGTCGCCGCTTCATCTACCGCGTATTAACACTTTTGGGGTCGTGATCGGCTGAGCCAGAGCCTGAGCTTCTTGCTTTCGGGGCGGCTTTTTCTGGCTGATGGGCCCGTTGGCGCGCGTTGGCTCTGGCTGTGCTTGCTTGCTTGCTTGCGCGCTCGTCTCGCTGGCTCATGCTGATGCTGATGCCGTGGTGTCCCTGCTGCTCTGCTACTTGCTGCCACTACTGCTGCTGCTGGCTGCTGGCATACGCGCGCGTGGGTGTGTGGGCACAAGCGACGGCGCGGATGGATGGACGGATCATGATTCACTCATCACCCACGCTCCGGCACAACGCCTCCCAGTCAGCCAGTCAATAATGATCGGTCAGGTCAATCAATCAGTCAATCCGTCGGTTGGTCGGTCGCAGTAGTCAGGTCGGTCACAGTAGTGCCTGTGCCTGCTGCGGTTGGCTGCCACTGGCTCATGGCCACTGGCTACTGGCTACTACTGGCCACTACAGTCCGCGCATCAATCCATGCCCGCCGCCGAGCAGGCAGGCTATTAGCATTATTGCGTTGCTTCGTGCGTCCAAAGCCCCGACGCCAGCCAGATCCATCCATGATTAATCCCTTCGCCGTTGTTGACCCTCCCTCTCCATGCCGACTCTGCCTGCCTGTGGCCTGTCTGCTATTCCTGCCCGCGCCTCACCTGAACCCGACTGAACCTTCGCTTGTTGCCCTCCCTCGGCGCCATGAGATGATGATGTGAGTGCGCCGCCGCATGCCTGCCTCTAAGCCTGCCGCGGCCCTTGCATCAGCACTCGCTCTCTTGCCTTGCACTTGGGAAAGTCAACAACAACCGTTTTCTCTCTCTCTCGTGCTCGCTCTCTTACAAGTCATTCCTATCTCCACCAATCCTCCTCTGCACCTTCCTCACCTGCAATTCCGGCTCTTTCCTTACCTCGCCTCACCTTGCCTGACCTAACCTGACCTCACATCACCCTACCTCACCTTACCATTCCATTCTTCCCTCTTCCAACAAACACTCCTCCCTCTCCTCCACTCGGCTTTTATCAATTGCTCCAATCGACAACTCTCAACTTCCACTCTTCACTGTCGACAATAGCAACTTCAACGACTGCTACAACAATAGCAACGCCGCTTCGAAACATCCCACACGCCACTTCACTGCACTGCAAGTCGGCCTCACATGACTAGCAGGGCCAGTGCCCAACAACTCCCACCTCATCACTCCTCTCCCTCATGACCAGCATACACCCGCCGCACCCAATGTATGCCAACACAGCAATCCACTTCAGGGACCCTTTCGCCGCCAGAGACAGCACTACGAATCGCCTTCCTCACACCCATCGTCAACCGCGAGCGAACTGGTCCTCTTACTCAAACAACTCGAACATCAACCGAACCCTTACTCCTCCGCCCGACATGAACAGTGTCAGTCACGCTCCGCAGTACGGCAACAACCAAGAGCATGGACGTCAATACAACGATCAAATGCCTGCCTACAAAGCCCCCACAGCTCAATACCCGCCTTATGTGCAATCAGATATGAGCAGCCGAACGGCAAATTCAAAAGAGTCGAGGACAAGCCCGAAGCAACAAACACGGCCAGCGGTGCTTGAGACATCAAACGATAACAACAATCGATCGAACAAGCCAAACAATAGCGCAATCGCTCCATCGTTCCAGATTCCGAAAACCGTTAATGACAGCGGTGGTAGCCTATCTGAGCTAGCAGCTGAGGTGAGCTTGTGACATTCGCTTTAACGACGACGAACATTTAATTGACAATTTTCTAGATCACATGCCTTTTCTGGTTCGAATCATCGGATCTCTTGGAACAAGTCGAAGAATCGCCAATATCGTTCACCCCGCCCAGAAAGTTGGTTAAAGATGCGACACCGACGACTGGCTTTCGCAAATGGGTCACCACGATCCTTTCCACGACACTCGTGGCCCAGAACGTTGTACTCTTGGCTTTGTTATTCGTCTACCGTTTGAAGAAACTCAACCCCGGCGTCAAAGGCAAGCCTGGAAGCGAGTACAGGCTTTTGACTGTTGCTCTAATGCTGGGAAACAAATTCCTGGACGACAACACCTATACGAACAAAACTTGGGCCGAAGTCTCTGGAATCAACATTGCTGAGGTTCACATTATGGAGGTTGAATTTCTCAGCAATATGAAGTACAACCTCTTCACATCTGCGGACGATTGGTCGAAGTGGCAGTCTTTGCTTGGCAAATATGCATCTTTCTTCGACAAGGCCACGCACCCGCCACCCGTTCAGAACCGACCTGCACCCATCCTCCCACCCGCATCCTCTTTGCAGTTGCCAATGGCTCTGCCCTCTCCCCCAGCTTCCAACCAGGCTTCGCCACCATACGCTGCGGACCTGGCTCACAGCGGATTCCCTTACAATGCTCCGGGCTCGCACGGACCCACCCCGGCTCCTTCGCCACTGTCGCTTATGCCATCTGCCAACATGAGCTTTACGGAGAGTAAGAAGCGTAGCCGTGATGACTACGCCACCAACGAGCCTCCGGCGAAACGTGTCGCCAACGGTCTTCAGGATTACGCATCGACACGTTATCCTACTCAGAACCAAAACTCCCGGCTCACCCTGCCAAGCCTCCCGGTTCCGCCGACCTCATCACAAGGCAACAGCAATCCGACCATGTCAATCCCGCAGAGTCATCAGCTGCCCCCGTTGAACGTGCCTTCAAGAGCCATGGGTATGGTTTACCCCCCGACCAGCGGACAATCGCAAGCCCATGCTGGTGTGACGGCCGGACCGTCTTCTCAGCCTGCCACCCAAGTGAACTCGCAATACCAATCAAGGCAACAAAGCCCTTACCCAGGATCCGCTGGCGCATCACCAAACAACGGCCTCCAGCCATCTGCTCCAGCTTTGCATCCGACTTCACAGGTCTCTCCCACCTACTTCCTCCAGCAGCGCAACTCACCCTACCGACCGGTGCACAACGTATCAACTCTCCTCTACCCTCCCCCATCTGCAGCATTGCAGCACCGCCCGCAGAACATCGAGTTCAACCGCATGCGCTACCAGCCACTGGCGAAATCTGTCCAGCAACACCAGACCGGCCACCTCCCGTATGTTGCACAGAATGTCTGGCTTGACGGCAACCAACAACACGCCATGACTCCCGTCCACCAGTGGCCTGGCTTCGCGAGTCAGTAGGACTGGCTCCCTTGCGACTACCGCTGGTTGACTTACTGAATTGCTCGGATCACGAACCCCCTGGGCGATAAAGTCTTATTTCTACCACCATTGCAAGCCAAGAGGTGCTACTGGCTTTGCACATTTTTTTCCTCCACGATGTAAATGGTCCCTGGGTTTGGCCTTTTCTTCGACTTCATTCTTCTATCATTATTTCTGCTGCGTTCGAGCGACATAACATTAGCATGCATTTTCACGGCGTTTTGCTTCACACCAAGGCCCAGTTCCAATTTCAAGGGAGCTGGGACGTGGCTCTCTGGAATCCCACGTTGGGTGGAATCCCAACTGAGATTAGGCCATTTGATTCTCCTTTCTTTGCCCCAGTTTGGGAGGCTGTCACAAAGCGAGCGCCTGCATCGTGCATTACTGGGCGGGTTACGCTTTCTTTTTCACGGGCTACGGACTTACGGCTTTTTCTTATGCAGCAGGATACAAATTTCCTGCTTTGCTTTTTTTCAGGTTCGACTTGTACAAAAGATTCGTGCATTAGCTTCTTTTCCATTTCGATTTTGGTCCTTCTTTCCCCTTCGACTCTTTGATTCCATATCTGCCCGCTCGGGTTGTTCTATCGGCGAGAGCTGTGGCTGTCGGTTAGGCGTGTACGCTGTTGTGTTGCTAGTGCTGGCCGGAAGGCTGGGGTGTCTGATGGATGTGTCGGTCTTATTGGCCGTGAGTTTGTCTACTTGGGTGGTTTATTAGAGTCGCGCACTATCAACATGATACCCCATTTTGCGCTGCCTGTGGCCTTTTTAGGAGGGCGAGGTGGCTTTGGAAGTCGAATTTCATCATTCCTAACATCCCTTTCGACTGCTTTTCTCCCCCTGGTTTCATTCTCCTCGTGTGGTTTGAGATGTCATTTCGACTTGGCACCGGTCCGGTCTCGAGTAGGTGAAGACTTCCATATCTTTGTGTGATTCGTGCATCGGCCTTTTTTTTTTTTGCGTATTACTCGTGTATCTCGAGTTGATCCATAAATGTTTTGGCATTATCTCAGTTTATGTGGATTTTGGTTGATGAAACGTAAAATTCCCCGCCTAGTGTCAAGGATATAATGAACATTGCAATGCATTCACGAGTTCTACCTCGTCTCTACTGACAGCTTTCGACTAATTCTTCGGTAGTTACAGTAATTCATCAACTGATGATATCAAACTGTCTCGCGCAATGCGAGGCCATCAACATCAGTCAAGCTACCTATTGACGTGGGATGATCATCAGTTCGATTGGGGTTGATAGGGTTAGGGTTGGTGAAAGCCGGATTTGCTTGGTGAACACTTTTGAAAGACTTGTTAGAGCGTTTCTCACTCGGATGATCAAGGTATCAGGGCTATAAGTTGCAATAGATATGAGACGATGAAAGCTCACCACCGAGAAAAGCGAACACATGCGACGTTATTGTCGCGGATATATGCTGAAAATAGCGTTTATTTTTGAAATTTACTTGATGTTCATAATGCCCCAAGTAATATCACCTAGTTCCTCTTACCCCAGTACTTGCCCTTACCCCTGCCAAACTTGGGCTTGACGACAAACGCACCACGGTCGATGGTGTTGATGACAGTGTAGCCGCTGTCGAAAGTGTAGTGGCTCCAAGTACCGGAGTCCCAGATGGCCTGGCCGCCGCCGGGCAGGTTGTCGTCCTCGGGGAAGACGTCGAAGTACGCGATCTCCTTGACCTGGCTGCCGTCGGGGGCGCGGGGAATGGAGCTGACGTCGAGGATGCGCAGGCCGGCTTGGTAGTTGGACTGGTAGGCCAAGCCCTGGTGCACGAACTGGTTGTGGTCGACGGAGCGCACGGAGGACTTGTAGTAGCCCGTGTTCTTGGGCGCTTCCAGGTTGGTGATGTCCCAGATGTAGGTGACGGGGAAGCCGTCTTTGGCGGGAGACTCGGGGTGCGTGCGCGCGGGGTCGAGCTCGCCCTCGTCAAGCTCGTCGTCCATCACAAGGTGGGTCTGCCAGTTGGGGTCGAGGACCCAGCCTTGGTGGGTGTAGGAGGCGCCGACGTAGGGGGTGCGGGAGATGACGCGGGCGGCGTTGGGGCCGTTCTTGTTGGTCACGTCGTAGATGGCTGGAGAGGGGAGTGATGTTAGCGATGGAAGAGGGACAGTGGTGAAGATCGAAATGCATTGACTTACTCAGGGTGTCCTCGTTGTAACCGTAGCAGATGTCACGGCCAAAGTACTTCTTGTGAGGGCCGCGGTAGACAACGCACTGAGCATCGTGAGTGTAGCCATCCTGAGGAGCGCAGCCGGTCTGGTATGGCTTGTAGGGGTTGTCCATGTTGATGAAGATGGGGCCACCAGCGCAGGTGTCATTGCGGCCGGGACGGCCACCGCAGCCAACAGCAACGGCATAGCCGAGCTCTTCGTTGGCAACAACGTTGTGAGAGCGGCCAGGGATACCATCAGTGATGTTCATCCAGCCAACATCTTTCTTGATGTCGAAAGTCTTGGGCTTCTTCGGGCTCAGGTTGAGGAGCTTCTTCATGTCGAAGAACTGAATGCCGTGGCCGGCACCCTCAGAGCCAACGATCAAGGTGTCTCCAACCTTCTTGATCTCACGCCAGATGACGGAGTCATTGTGGGCCGGGAGGCGGCCAAGGTACTCGAGCTGGCCCTTCTTGGTGACCTCTGCGAAAGCAGCGCCGTAGGTCTGACCGATGGCAATGAATTCTCTGCCACTCTTCTTGTGCGTCCAGCCCCAGCTGCCAGAGCCCTCGCCAACGGCATCACCAAGCTCGGCGTGGGTCTTGAAGTCGTAAAGGTCCTACGGCGGAATTAGCTGGATGCTCATGGACAGTGTATTATTCACCAATCTTACAATGTCCTTGCACTTGTACGTCTGGCTAGGGTCGCCCTTGACGGCCTCAGCCACGCCCTTCTTGCACTTAACGACATCCTTCTTGCCGAAGCCGTTCCACTTCTTGTTGTCGTATTTGCCCGCGGCGCGCTGCTTGGCCCACGCAGACTGTGTATGTCAGTATTTGGGCATATGATTGAGATGGCGACAATCGCATACCTCCTTGGCCACCATCATGGCCTCCATAACCTCGCCAGAGTTGTAC
Organism: Cladosporium sp. IMV 00045; assembly: GCA_001931905.2. NCBI lineage: Eukaryota > Fungi > Ascomycota > Dothideomycetes > Cladosporiales > Cladosporiaceae > Cladosporium > Cladosporium sp. IMV 00045. The sequence goes on along the minus strand of MSJI02000788.1, from coordinate 20,809 downwards.
TGCTGCTCAGTGAAGGCAGCCCCGGAGGCCAATGGCAGCAGGGCCACGGCGGCGGCGGAGATCGAAGACCACTTCATTGTCACGGTTTGCCTGAGAAAATTGGAATAACCGGTGCTGACAGCACGAGCTCTAGGCGAGGCATGACTGCCTTATATGCACCAGAAAGAAGCATTCCAGACGATACCAGGTGCCCTGGTAGTTTGACGCGCCAGTAGTTCGTGTCCCATGCATGCGAAAGATACGTGCAGCGACGAACACCTTCCTATCCCAGATGCTGCCGTACAGAGCCAAGAATGTTATCGCAGCGTCGCTGCAAGTGCATAGTAGTTGTATTGCTGGGCAAGTCTTGGAAATTCATAGCGCCAGAGGTACGGGGTTTCCTATTTGTCCGGTAGCGGTGGCGAAGCTTGATGGCGCCTGGTAGCCAAGGCAATAGGTTACATTGAGGTCAAAAGTCACCTTGAGCAGCTGAATGCGAGTAGCCTCGGTTTGGGATACTGAAAAAATACCATGCCGCAAATGGAAGGTAATAAACAAGTGATGAATAGGAAGAGTATCGAGCTCGCTGAGAATAGGGTGGAGGGCAATCTGGATCTCCACGCTTAGCCCATCCTTGCTTGCCATGCGGTCGGTTAGTCCCCACTTGTTGATTTATTATTGCTATTAGCTTGCGCTCTCTTGCCGTGTGTGGATTTCTTATCACGCCTTCACATGACCAAATCTCGTGATGTTCAAATTATGCTCCGTGTCTGATGACCTAGACCGTATGTCTAATTCTTTCTATGCGCGATATGCCGTCCAGTCTATCAAAATTTAACCGACGCCATTTATCGATTCCAACGCCGCCCAGCCGATGCAGTTCTCACACGCGATGTCCACTGTGCTCCATTCAAATGCGAAAACTTCCAAATGCAAATAAGCCCATCACCAGCCTCGAACACCATTAGATCAACAAAATTCCCCAAAGACTGCCATCACCTCACACGCCTGCCCTAATCAAGGCGTTGTCACCCCAGCTGGCGACTTGTACACCCGATCGACTAGGTCCAGCATCATCTCACGCGCCTTCTCCAGGCCATCCACGATCTTGTCGAGTTCGATGCGGACAGTACACATGCGATGCGTGCGATGGCGTTCCAACGCTTGCAGTTTCGCGTCATAGACTTGGTCGACGGCCTTCAATGCGGCAGCGTGATCGCTGATCGGGAAAACAAGCTTGATGGAACTACATCCATCTCCCGAGAGCGGAACGTCTCGTTGACAGATATACCTGTCCCTTCCACACCATCGGTGGTAGCGAATCTCCACTCCGAGGTATGTCTTGAACGGACGGATCGATTTCGAGTAATCGGTGAAGCGCTCGATCAGTGGTGCATCCCATGAGCTTGTGGGAACACCGTCCGGAATATGGGCGTTGAAGGAACTTTGCCATAAGATCACGCGACTTGATCTCGAGCACAACGACGTCGGGATGTCGTTCAACAGTCGAATACTCTGTCTGATTTTCGACTCATTGACGCGACCCATCATTTGAAGGTGAACGTTGATATCGTTCAAACTCAGGAACAGTCCGTCGGCTTCGCTGCAAACCTGTTTGCATGTGGTCATGAGGTCGAGGGCCTGAGAAATCGTAGCATTGTATTCTCGGCGCGAAAGGGAGTTCTCCTTGTCGAAATTGGTGTTCTCTTTGTAGATGCTGATGTCTTCGGTGCGAGTCAACGCCATGGCCCAGATCATGTTGCGGAGCTCGCCAGGTAGACGTCCCAAACGCGAGTGTCCCATTGCATTTGGAAACGAAGTTAACTTCCGTGGCGCTCTTCGTGCCGGAGCAGAAGTTTCTTTGCCTTTTGCCATGGTCTTTGTCTCTTTGCCGACAGCGGCGGCCTTGATGGTTGGCATGTTTGCTGCAATGTGTGGTGCTAAACACCTTGCTCGTGCGTTTCTAAATGACCTTCGAGAGGTGGTAGAGGTATTTGGTTATCGCATATAAGATCAAAGTAGAGAGATAGATATGTTTGTTGAGGAATTGAAAGATAAGTATGCGTAAGACGATTAGAGTAATCACCTGCGGGGTGGACTCACTGCTGACTGGTCGGGTCATCCAGGGGCTCCTCTTGGCCGCAGGTGATCAACATGGAGCATAACCTTAAGAGACCCTTGCAACTGGTCCCTGAGACCCTCGAAATTTTTGTGTATCACATTCCCCACATACAAACTAATTATTCGACGGTCACATGAATGCATTCTAGTGGTTAGATTGATAGTGTCGGTGTCTTAGGGCGAATTTGTCACGTAAATTATGTCCCTCGGAGACTTGCTCAAGGGGACCGAGGAGTTACCGCTGTGTTGGTTAGTTCATTCATTCTTACCTAAGGTATTTGTGTCAATCAAGGAGATCCGGGACATATCCGATACCGACGACATCCGCTCCGATGTGTTTTCAAATATGGGAGCAACACCTCAAGGTAGCAAACATGAGAGCAAAGAATTGTTATACACAACTTATTCGATTAGGTTGAAGTTGTCACAGACCCACTTTCACCTACTTTGAACTTATTAGCAGCAAACGTTGCCTACCTAGTCTCTAGCCTGGACTACTTTATCGTCTTTGCAAAGCGGCAAAGAGGTTGCAACCCGTCCACGTTTTCAGAGGTATTGATGGCATTCGTGCAGAATGGTCGTCGAAAGAGGGTTGAGTATAGCTGATCCTCTGACGTGCCATGTATTGTGTCTAACAAGATTGAGCAACCACATTCAACATAGTGACCGTTCTGAATAAGTCTTGACAACCAAAGAGGCCTCGGACACAATCAATAGCCCACGATCTTGGCCAAGCAGGTTCTTGCCAGTCTGTTGACTATTTCCCATGCTGCTTTGCGATGCCCACCCAGAACGAGAAGTGGCATCATTGCAAGGTTATGATTAGCTGCCATTCTGGCAATGTTCTCCATATGCAATGAGCGTAAGTTTCGTAGCATCTGAGTCGAGAGGAATTCAAGCATCAACGAATCCTGAAGCAGGGCATGATCGTCATTCTTCGCGCGAATGTTACTAGTGACATCGAGTCTTGAGGGGTAGGGGTTAAAGTGCTGCTTTCATCTCAGGAAGCTATTGTGTTGAGTCTGAAGGGCGGGACTTTTGTTGTATGGGCAGAGCATAAACATGTGACGGAGTGAATGCTCGCAGCTGCCTAGTGAAGTTTTGAGGGGCGAGTGGTTTGATGTGAATGTACAGCTGCTGTTGATATTATTGTTGTTGTTGTTGTTGTAGTTCACATGACAACGGCAACTCTTCACTTGAGCCACGTCCAAGCACACAATACCCTCTCCAGCCAACTTCGACATACCATAATCCCAGATCAAGCGCCACAAGCACAATGGCCGAACTCCATCGCCGTGAAAGCTCAAAGTCAGCGAGTCGTGAAGCCACTTCCAGCGGCGTGAATGACGAGGTTGAATCCGACGACGGCACACATAATGCCCCTGCAAGCGATATTCAAATGACAACTTCGACTTCAGCAAGAAAGAGGTTCGGGCTTGGGACTTTCGGAGGCTGCCTCCGGAGCAGCGAAATAGTGTTTACGAATGCATGTTCGACGGCGAGGTTGAGGCCTCTTCGCTCTACATGAGTGCTGGGCCGACAAGACTTTTGTACGGCGGAAGCAAGGGAGGGCTGCGTAGAGCACTGATACCCTTGCAAGTTTGCGGTCAGATGCGAGACGAGGCAATGCAGACATTGTTCAGGGTACTACCGATCAAGCTCATTCACAAGCGGCGGGGCGAAGTGTGGTCAAGCGGAACACCCATCGTACGACCAACTGCCGAAGAACTTAAGGAATGGACGGAACTCATCTGCAAGATTCCGACTCACCTCCGGTTCCCGATGATGAAGTTCGAATACAGGTACGACCGTCAATTGCGACCGCCGGAGATTGAACCCGAGGATAAGATCGTGGAAGATGGTCCTCTATTCACTGAACGTATCGGTGGCTTGATCAAAAGCTTCCGCCCAGGAACGTTGAGCATCTCGATTCTTTTCTATTTCCGATTGGGCGGTCCGACTAAAGTGCAGCCGGGTTTTAATTCGGGCCAGCTTGCATCTTTTGAGAGAGTTCCGAGTTACATCTGCAAGCGCGACAAAGCAATGACGGAGGAGGAAACGCAGTCGATAATGGTGACCTTTACGGCTGATGACCCGGCTGAGGCACGTCGCGAGATCATCGAAGCGTTCGAGAAGAGGCGCGAGACGTTCGAGGCCCACCGCGGACATAAAGTAAGCTTCATTCGCCTTTACCTCGACAAAAGCCTCTCGCGCTTGGCGATGGTTGAGAAGGAGGTGCTTCGAATGGTTCAATATTTGCCGGACAAGAAATGATCGAGAGGGGTCAAGCTACAGCTCAAGATGAATGAAGTTTGGAGGATTGCAACACCGTGAAGATTTTCGAAGGAACACAGTGCGAGAATGCATCCGAGAGGACAAAGGATGGGTTGTCATGAACAAGTCACGATCGACGGAGATGCTGCTTGAAGGATTGAATGAGACTGCGCGAGTTTGATCGAGAAATGCCCGGAGGAAGATTGTTACCAGGCTGTTCTAGAGGACCGGATGCGGGTGAAGATTCTGACGAGGGTACTTTGGAGACGATTAGGCTGTGCTGCGGTCTTGATTCAACATGTGGAGGTATAATGAATAAATCAGTTTGCTCAACGTTTGCTCTACTCAATTATTCGGTTCAGGTGGCCCTAATATTAGACCTTGACTTGAATCATAGAGCAATTAGCTCTTGAATAGCACCTACACCTACGTGCTTGTTTCCAGGGGAATGAAGACATGCCATTCGTAAGGCTGACTCTCGACGCCAGATAGACGTCGAACTGTGGCTTGATGCTAACGAAGCACAGCAATAAGAGAGCCTCTCCAACGGCTGTAGTTCAAAGAAAACGAAAGTTGACTATAGAACAGGTAAATAATGCATGAGGGAGAGAGAATGTTTTCGTAAGCCCCTGTCCAAGGAATGAAGCCCCCTCAATATGGCAAAACATCGGTAGTGGTGAACGCGTCCCAGGCCGACGCGGGCGGGCGCGTTACTTTCAATTGACGTTCTCGAGACAACAACGCTCATTGCCTGTCAACCCATGTAACGACAACAACCCCACCTTCTTCTTCATCGCACTCAATCATGCCTGGCATCGTATCTCAGTCAAAGCGGATCTTGCAAGATACGACAAGCTCCCGTCGCAATGAGCAGGCTTCACCATCAAAGAGACGGAAGGTCGAGGATGGAGCAAACGGCTTCAAGAAACCCGCAAGAAGAGATGTGAACGGCAGACTTGTCGGCTCCAGCCAGCCGAAGAGTCAGTTCGAAGAGGAGGTACTGGAGAAGCTCACACAGGATATTGGGACATTGAAAAAGAAGAACTCGGAGAAGGACCAGCACTGGGGGCGACCAAGTCTAGACGACTTCAACGAAAAGACGGATCGATTGACGTTTCAGCAAATTGAAGCTGAAGAAGGCACATTTCATGGTGGCAGCGCGAGTGTGAAGCTGTTTGGTGTAACAGAATCTGGCCACTCTGTGCTGCTGCACGTTACCGACTTCAAGCACTATCTCTACGTTGCTGCGCCGGTGAGCTTTACACAGAAGGACTGTGAGCCTTTCAAGGCTTACCTGGAAACAAAGATGGCTCAGCACCAACCTGCGATCTTCTCTGTTCAAATGGTGATGAGAGAGAACATGTACGGCTTCCAAGGCAACCAGAAGAGCCCCTACCTCAGGATCACCGCTACGGACCCCAAATTCATCCCTCGTCTGCGTACGACCATTGAGCAAGGCAACGCAAACTATCAGGGCATGTGGAAATCATCAGACAACGGCATCCTCACTTTCGATGCCATTCAGTACGTTCTTCGCTTTATGATCGACACCCATATTGCTGGCATGTCCTGGGTGTCAGTCGATCCAGAGAAATACCACATGATTCCCGGCAGAGATAGGCATTCGCATTGCCAAATTGAGGCTCACTGCCACTATCGAGATCTCATTGCGCATCCCATTGATGGCGAATGGCAAAAGATGGCACCTCTGAGAATTTTGAGTTTCGACATCGAGTGCGCTGGTCGTAAAGGTGTCTTTCCTGAAGCGAACGTCGACCCCGTCATCCAGATTGCGAATGTCGTCACCCGCTACGGAGAGGAGAAGCCATTCGTCAGGAATGTTTTCTGTCTGGATACGTGCAGTCTGATCGTCAATACCCAGGTCTTCGAGTTCGGCGGCGCAGATGCTGAAAGCAAAATGCTGATGGCGTGGCGTGACTTTGTAGAAGAGGTGGATCCGGATGTTATTATCGGCTACAACATTGCGAACTTCGATTTTCCATACCTTCTGGACCGAGCAGCGCATCTGAAAACAGCCAAGTTCCCATACTGGACCAGGCTCAAGAACGTCAGGTCTCAGGCGAAGGAGACCAATTTCTCCAGCAAACAGATGGGTAACAGGGACACCAAGGCTACGAACACCAACGGACGTCTGCAGCTCGATCTGCTTCAGCTGATTCAACGCGACCATCAGCTGCGAAGCTACACCCTGAACTCTGTATGTGCTCATTTCCTAAATGAGCAGAAAGAAGATGTTCATCATACCATGATTACAGAGTTGTTCAACGGTACGCCAGAGTCAAGACGACGTCTCGCAGTCTACTGTCTCAAAGACGCGTACTTACCACAGCGCCTCATGGATAAATTGATGTGTCTGGTCAACTACTCCGAAATGGCAAGAGTCACGGGTGTTCCTTTCAATTTTCTGCTCTCTCGAGGTCAGCAGGTCAAGTTCTTGAGTCAGCTGTATCGAAAAGCACTGCAAGAACAGCTGGTCATTCCCAATCTTCGCACAGATAGCACCGACGACCAATACGAGGGTGCTACTGTCATTGAGCCCACTCGTGGATACTACGATGTGCCCATTGCCACCCTGGATTTTGCTTCTCTGTACCCGAGTATCATGCAGGCGCACAATCTGTGCTACACAACGCTCCTGAACAAGAACGCCGTGGAGAAGCTAGGCTTTGTCAAAGACGATGATTATATTGTCACTCCCAATGGTGACATGTTTGCCACATCAAAGGTCCGCAAGGGTTTGCTTTCGGTCATTCTTGAGGAGCTGCTGTCTGCACGTAAGCGAGCGAAGAAAGAGTTGGCTGTTGAGACAGACACCTTCAGAAAGGCGGTGCTGAACGGTCGTCAGCTTGCCTTGAAGGTCAGTGCCAACTCAGTCTACGGTCTGACCGGTGCTACGGTTGGTAAGCTGCCGTGTTTGGCAATCGCTTCGAGTACGACGTCCTACGGTCGTCAAATGATTGAGAAGACCAAGGAAGAGGTCGAGAAGCAGTACACCATCGCCAATGGATACACCCACGATGCGCAAGTCATTTACGGTGACACTGACTCCGTCATGGTCAAGTTTGGGCCGAATGATCTTGCGAAATGCATGGAGCTGGGCAACGAAGCCGCCTTGCTTGTGTCTGACAAGTTCATCAAACCCATCAAGCTGGAGTTCGAAAAGTCTACTTCCCCTACCTTCTCATCAACAAAAAGCGCTATGCTGGACTGTACTGGACCCAGACCGACAAGTACGACAAGATGGACACCAAGGGTATCGAGACCGTCAGACGTGACAACTGCAGATTGGTGCAGACGGTCATCGAGACGAGTCTGCGAATGTTGCTCATCGATCGTGACGTCCAGGGCGCGCAAGAGTAAGTGATCATAGGAACCTACAAGGCGGTCAAATGCTAATCACATCTCACCAGTTATGTCAAGGACACGATTTCTGAGCTTCTCCAGAACAAGGTCGACATGTCCAACCTCGTCATTACGAAGGCCCTCTCCAAAGTCGACTACGCCGGCAAGCAAGCCCACGTCGAGCTAGCCGAGCGCATGCGCAAGCGTGACGCTGGCTCAGCACCTGCACTGGGAGACCGTGTCGCGTATGTCATGGTCAAAGGCGCCGCAGGCAGCAAAGGCTACGAAAAGTCCGAAGACCCCATCTTCGTGCTCGAGAACAACCTCCCCATCGACTCCAAATACTACCTCGACAACCAGCTCGCCAAACCCCTCGGCCGTATCTTCGAACCCATTCTTGGAGAAAAGCAAGCCGCATCGCTCCTCACCGGCGCACACACCAGATCCATCGCTGTAGCAGCACCGACCATGGGCGGTCTCATGAAATTCGCCAAGAAAACCGAAACCTGCCTGGGCTGCAAGAAGCCCTTGACGAGCGCGGAGGAGAAACACGGCGCGGTCGGCGAGGAGTGCAGACCGCGCTTCGGCGAGCTGTACACGCGCTCTCTGGGCAAAGTGGCGGATCTGGAAGTGCGCTTCTCGCGTCTGTGGACGCAGTGTCAGCGCTGCCAGGGAAGTATGCACAACGAGGTTATCTGCTCCAGTCGCGATTGTCCGATTTTCTACATGCGCATGAAGGCTAAGAAGGATGTGGAGGATGCTGGGAAGGAGTTGGAGCGGTTCGACAAGGATGCTACGCTCTGGTAGAGAGTGGGAGGGAATGGGGGAGGGGAAGATGTGGTGGTTCGGTTTGATGGCGAGCGACATCATCGAGCCAGTTGGAACGGACAGTCGGCGGTCGTGGACGACGGTCCCCGACTGGGTTGACCGTGCGTCAGGACGTAGTACGTGGATGTCGATCTGGCGAGTATTGAGGGAAGCGCTTTCTTTCTTTTTCGTTCTCCTGTGTCAGACATGATGCGGGCTCTGGGTTGCGGCAGGTTCAAAGGGTTCAACAGGGAGCAAGACAATGTAGGAGTTCCAGGCAAACGGCGTTTACTACTGCGTGTGGGTTTTGGTGGGTGCGTGCTTGCGTGGGTGGTGTATGTTAACTCTCGATATGGTATACAAGTAATCTTGCGCGAAAAGAACGCGGAACGGCCGCTGTTGACCGTTGTCTATCTATCCGACTGTGCTGTAAGAGAGTTCCAACGAGCGGCGGTGTATGACTGGCTCGGACTATTATGCGCTGTACAGGCGTGCCGTAAGGAGGCTTAAGGGTGGAGAGCGTGATCAGAGACATCCCACCGGTCGAGGTACAGTAGTATGCTGCTTGGCGTGGCTCGATGACGGCTGGGCTTGCTCTTTGATACTATCGAGTGAAGTATGGGGAGGGTCTTATACAACGGGTTTTGGTCGCAACGGTCGAAAGAGAGAGAGGGAGAGGGGGTGGGTGAGGGGAGGAGACCGAAGACTGGAGGAGCCAACCAGCCAGAACATACCGTGAAGTCTGTTAGGGCTGCCCCGTTGACAATGCAATTTCGCCAAAACAAAAGATCGATCTGAGGGACGAGCCAAAAAGTTAAGCTTATCCGCACATCGCGCGCCGCCGTCTTGTTCTCGCGGCCGTGGCGTTTCTCTGGTTTGGCACTGCGTCATAAGGAGGCGTGTGCTGGCCGGTGGGTGGTGTCTGTTTGTTTGGAGTCAGAGACACGGAACGCCGAAACTTATGAAAGGGAGGACGCGAGTTGTCTCAGATTTTCACGATCGTGTCGCGGGAACTCGTGACCTCCCCATCCTCCTCCTCCTACTCCTCAGCACTGCTTCCCGTCTGGACTATGCGCAGGCCTTCTGGAAGGCGTTCTTCGGACCTCTCGTTCTTGGTGCGAACGTGTCGGTGTGTCATGCATTAGGCCTGTGGTTTTGGATCGCGAAAGGCGTAGCGCGCGAATCGCGATTTTATTAATCCCGTCCACAAGTTGGCAATGCATGGCCCAATTGGCGAGTCGGTCTAACCCTCAAACACCTCGTCGCTTGATTCAAGGGCGCGCCCTTGTGTGTTTCGCCCTATGGGCAAATCATTGATGAAGCGAGTCGTGCGCGCCACCGCGTACCTGGTGATGCCAGATCTGCGGTATGGTACTGTATGGGGAGTTTGTACATGCATATATTATCATACAGAACGACGGATAATGCGAGAATGTCTATGGCAGGGAGGGACAGTGCGCGGGATGCGATTTTTCGGTCTGCCACCCACCCGAACATGGGAACTTCATAATAAACAAATAACGATGACAAACACACCTCCCCCCCTGCCTTGCGTTTTTCTGCGCTTCTGCATGTCGGAGAGCTGTGCGCGGGCAGCCTTGGGTTGGTGCGGGCGCTGGGCCGAGGGAGGGGAGGGCGAGAGGCGCGAGGAAAAGGGTCGAAGATGGTGCTTCGCATTCTATATGCCATTCGGTATATGCCATTGCGAGCTGGGTCGAGCTTTGCGTACATGTATGTTTGACCACGAGCCCAGACAGATGCTCCACCGCGCTGCGGAGGCCTTACGGTGGAGACTGAGCAGATGGCAGACATTGGTGGCGGTGTGTCTGGCAGTCTTGCAATCAGCATGCCGGACATCCCCGCTCTGTACTGTATGATCATCGCAGAGAGCGAATCATGACTTGGTCTGAAGCACCTCAGATTCGGCCGTCTACACATGTAGTGCCGCGACTATTGTACGAGGACAAGACACGCTGCTGACTGGACGGTAGGTTCTCGTCTCTCCTCGGCAGGGCCGGGTAAAGACAGCGCCAAGTGCGAGGGACCGCCCGTGGCCACGAGTGAGATCGGAGAATAGTTACATGGATATGCTCTGCCACCTGCGCGCGTGCATACGGTGGCGCTTCCTGCATGGATTGGCGGCGGGCGGAAGCAGTGTTTGTGCAGCGTGTATGGACGCACAGGTGCCACGATAGCCACGCAGACCGACCGACGGGCTTTTTGCACGCGCTCTGTGCCCACGGCGATCGACGTGCGAGCGAGGGCGGGAAGGGGGACGAGGAATAATAATGGCGGTCGATTTTACTTACCACGCAACCGTCCTATACACGCTGGAACCATACAATTGGAAGAGCAGACGTGCGTTGGGCGGAGCGTGTCGCAGAACTTGCAACGGCCCAGGCAGGGCGGGCAGCCTTCTCCTGCGCTATTGCTGTATGTAGCAGTGGGAGTTCAGGCAGACGGGACGACTGGGATAGCTGGGAAGAACCGGCCGGCCATCATCCAGCCAGCAGGGCAGTACACGTATGTAGCGGTAGAACCAACGGACGCACGCGCTGGTCTGCTTGCTGGCCCCGACTGGGGATGCAGGCTGGCTGTGGACGGAGGACAACGCTCGCGCGCACGCCAATCGCGATCGGGACGGTCAGGTCTCCTATACGGGCGGGCTTGAGGACATGGACAACGGTGGTAGAGGAGAGATTATCGTGGTTGCATTGGGTGGTGTTGAGGGATAAGCTGGCCTTGAATGGACGATGTTAGTGAATTGATACAGTCAATACTCGATACGTGATGATCTGTTTGTTGACATGAATAATACAAGAAAAGTAATCCGATATAGACACACACACACACACTACTTCCATCATCGGAGGGACTTTCACACAGACAGTAGTCGAATAGTGGTGAAGAGGGCAAAACCCACTTCTTCTCCCTCCTCCCACCACCCAAGCACTAGACAACCTTCGGAGGCTTGCTGCAGGTACACGGCGGCGAGTCGCGTGCAAGTCGACAGCCACCTTCGCTGATAGGCCAATTGCACAGACTGCAACAGACTACGGCGACATGCACAGACGACCATGCCGGCACAGACCAGGAACAGACGCACCACGGGCAGGGATGTGGGCGGCGCTAAGGTGCGCATGAAGCGACCGTAGCGCTGAGACTCTGCGACGCCCTTCGCTGCCGATTTCCCCTGGCGTCCTTCAGCCTTCACAGCCAAACCGAGATTGCCTGCTCCGTCATCTACTCCTCCTCGTCCACCACCTCGACCGACTACACCTACACCTCACCTCCCGCTTACTACTACACCCTCCCACGTCCTCTCACCCACCCGCCTCTCGTCGTCTCACGAGCCTCAGTGCACTGCACCATCACTCTCTCTGGTGCTTTGCCTGTCCTTTCTTTCATTGTCTCGCCCCAAAAAGCCGTCACTCTTTCCGGCTATCCTTCGCTTCACTCCCCAACTCTGTCCATTCTTTGTCTCCCACGACTACCCACCTTACCCGGCCCGGCCTCATTGCACGCGTCGGCCGTTTATACCACCATACCTTATTTCCCTGCTCCCAAGTAGCAGCCATACATACCTTTCGACATATCCGCCTGGTCGCCGGACGCCTGTGCTCGACACGGCTTTCATCCCTTCCCACCAATTCTTCTTCACAACCACACGGCTGAGCTCCGGTCCCAACTACCGCCGCCGCACGTATTCGTAACGACACAACACGACAATACCAACCACACCCGAGCTCGATCAGCCACATACCACGACGCGCCGATCGACATACGATAATCACGAAAGCTCGAATCAAATAGTGTAGTACCAAACCACCCAACATGGCAGACGTCATGCAGGCACCGCAGCTCCCTCAGCAGCAACAGGACGAGCACACGAGCATGCCGCCTCCCACTTCCACACCCACCGCCGCCGCCAGTGCTGCGGCCGCCGCTGCGGCGAGGAGACCGCCTCGCAAGAGCACCCTCACTCAGCAGCAGAAGAACCAGAAACGTCAGCGCGCCACCCAAGATCAGCTCCTTACTCTTGAAGTGGAATTCAACAAAAACCCTACCCCGACTGCACTTGTCCGCGAACGCATTGCTCAGGATATCAGCATGACCGAGAGATCTGTACAAATTTGGTTCCAGAACAGGTAAGCTGGTGTGCCACTTGATTTGTTAACAATTAATTCTAACAAAATCGACAGGCGTGCAAAGATCAAGAACATTGCTAAGCGCAGCATTGAGAGCGGCGAAGACTGCGACAGCATCCCTGATTCTATGAGACAATATCTGGCCATGCACGCGTACGGCCCGAAGCCAATGGGTGTCGGCATGCCCGGCCAGGGTTTCCCCTACGGCAACGGCGGAATGATGCTCAACACCGATACCACATCTAACAAGACGGTGATTCAGCACTTTCACTGCCGCTCACTCTCCGTCGGTACCTGGCGTCGCGTTGGTCAAAGCACCATGGATCTAGTCATTTTCTACTCGCCCGAAAAGGCGTGCATCACTTACTACATCCACAACGACGCCGCTGGCTACAAAATTGAATACCCTTTCGCGTGGATCAAGAACATCTCTCTCGAGCAGGGTGATGTGCAATCTGCTGCCGAGGGTGCATCCCAGCGTTCTGGTGGTCTCATCGTCGAGCTCACCAGGCCTCCCAAGTTCTACATGGACAGCTCAGGAAGCGGTGGCTTCTACGAGTGTGGCGACTTTACCGAGGACCAGCAAGCTAGCCGTATCTTCGTCCACCACCTCGGTGGTCCTTCAAAGGTCCTTAGCGGACAATTGGCGAAACTCGTATCCCTTGAATCGTACCAGAACCGCCACCACATCTTCGACCCTAGCCAGTTCAGCGTCGCCTCCGCGCCCGTCTCACCCGTCGGACACCGTCCCGCCAGCCAGCCCAACCACATGGTCCACCCTCACAACCAGATGAACTTGTTCGCCGACCAGTCTGGTCTGATGGGTCCTCCTGCACCCCGAGGCCACAAGCGCCAGAGGAGTCGCTCTGTGCCTGCAGCCATTGATTTCTCTATGATCCGCCAGCCCATGCCATCATTCCTGATCCAGCATGAGAGCCAGTCTACGCCTACCGCTCAGGAGCCTGCACTCTTTGCGCCCCAGCCTCAGTACAACCAGCAGCCCAACTTTGCTCCTGGTCCGGCCCCTGGCTTGAGCATCGACACTTCCGCAACCTACGGCATGGATGTTCGCCTCGGCGGTCCTATGTCTGCGACCACGGTGAACTCTCCCAGCGAATTTGGTACGCCTGCGTACTTCTCTGGCTCCAACGAGGCTGCCTACCAGCCTCAGGTCAGCACACCGTACAACAACGGCTTCCTCGCCGTTGACCAGGCTGCCATGATCGGAACCAGCAACACTCCTCTCTCAATGGCTAGCGGTGGTGACCCTGTCATTGCTGACCACTCACCTCCGCTTAACGGTCTCGGCCGCAGCCAAAGCGCTGATGTCTTCGGTACTCCTGGTGACAACACTCAGTTTGGCGACGACGGACTTTACCTTTCCGAGTCGTTCAACAAGCAGATGGCCCTCCCCTTTAGGAGCCCTATGGACGAGACCTTTAACTCTCCCATGCCTGACACTCAGTTCAACTTCGAGGTTCCTCCAAGCGTCGAGAGCCAGATGAGTCTGCCTTACCGCGCACAAGAGTTCCAGAGCCCGCCTCACCAGACGCCTGATCACATGTCGTTCCAGTCGCCTACGCCAGGTGCGAACATGCACCAGGATAGCGGCATTGCTTTCTCGACACCTTCGCACGTGCCGCAGGACCAGCAGTTCAACTTCAACAGCCCAAAGGATAGCGGCATGGTCTACCAGGACTCCAAGGTCTACCACAGCCCAGCGTCGATGCAGCAGCTCCCCGAGGACTCGAACATGTACCAGCAGAGCCCACTCGGCCAAGGTACTCCTGGCCAGGCGTCTGACATGGATATGCAGAACATGGGACTGTACATTGACCCCAACAACCTGAGCCAACCGCAGCACTAGAGGATCAGTCGACCTGACCTTGAGACATCTAACGTACCGACAAGTGGCTGGACCTAATTTGCTTGGACCGCCATGCCTTTTGATGCAGCAAACTACAGCGAGCAACGTTCTTTCGTCATTTCCTTTACCAAATCGATCCCGCACACCCGGGATCACAATCTTTTCTTTTTTGTTTACTTTTCGATTCTATTCAACAGCGAATTCAACAACACGCACAAATCATATGTTGGACACATAATACTAGTGCTTATTTTCTCACACGAAGGACAGAAGAGGCGTTTTCTAACGGGACCGCGCCGCAGAGCGAGCGATGTGATTGGACAAGGAGTACAATACATTGGACATGAAAGCCCACGGGCTAGATCCCCAATCGAGGAGACAGAAGACTTTCTGGGTGGCAGTTCATTTTTTTTTCTCTTCTTGATTTTTTAGCAGAAGGGCGACGAAGGTATCATTATCTTGCAGAGTTCGAGAGATTTGCCTTGTCGTCCTGGTTTCTTCTTCTCTCTCACCTCTGGGGAAATCTTTCATTTTTTGATTTTTGGATAGGGAGTGAGGGGGGTTTCTTTGATACCCTGTTTTTTGATTCTTTTCTTTTCTTTCAGTCTGATTGCTGGATTCTGGTTCTCGTTTCTTCTTGTCTGGCTTTCTCTTTTTCTCATATTCAGAACGTCACTTTTTTTTCTCTTTCGACCGAGTCGTTTTTCTCCAATCTCATTTTCCCATCTGTTCAGAAGAAGAGAAACACCAAAAAGAAACATTTACTCTTCATGCATTCGTTTTTTCTTTCCGTCATTGTTACCTGCTATGATTTACATGTGTTTGCGAAGAATGCCTTCTTTCTACGTTTGACTGGGTTGGTTGTATCTAGAGTGTGAATCGGGGTTCATAGACAAAATTGAGCGACAGTTCGACAGTATTCCCGTTTTCGTCATGTATTGAATTGCGTCTATGGCGTTTGATGCGAGCGCAACGGGACAACATACTGTTACTATCACATGTGAGAATACATATGCCTATCCCGAGGGAAGAGCGGACCCGTCTCTGCCGGACTACCCGGCTGGGTAGCCTACTCGTTCCTATCTCTTGACTTGGCCTGAACATGCGATCGCCTTCACCTTCAAAAAGCCAGAACAGTCAATCCATTCTCTAGGCCTGACCTGCACGACCCTGCCCTTCTTCATCAAACTCGATCACCATACCCTCCCCTTCCTTCTTCCTTCCTGTAGATCGGCACCTCTCCTATCCCCCAACCCATCCTTCACCCTCACCCAACACCGCCAAGAAACCGATCCGCGACGCAGAGTCGCCAAGAGATATAATGCGTCGCGTCCAGCTCGTTTGAGCAGGGGGCTCTCGAGGAGCGGTGCCTCGGTGCTGCCTGACGGTCTGGTCTGGTACGAGGGATCGTTGTTCCGAACCCGAATGTCTTGGAGTTTTGGGGTTGGGATACGGGGGCCTTGCGCCTTGTAGGGCTATAAGGCTGGGGAGTTGAGCGAGCTTCCGCTACTACCTTGAGCTCTTTTTGTCTGTTCTGCATTCCAGAACGTTGGCTTTGGGGACTCCTTGCCTTGCTTTACTGGCTCTTTGTTCTTTCGTTGTTTGGATTTGGAGAGTCTACTTTGTTACGATCGTTTTTTATTATCGGCTACCCGGTGTGAAGAAGCATTACATTTTACATACTCGACATCTTTCCATACGATCCACGTCGAGCTATAGACCGATTCCGTCCTACAAAACATACAACAATGTCCGAGTGGCAGAACGGTCTTTGCAGCGGCGTCTGCGGCGGCGACTGCGGCACTTGCGTACGTTCCCCCAACCCTCTTGAAATACAACACGCACAACGCACTCCCACCAGACCAAAACCACATCTCATCTCACTAACCACCTTGTACAAAACAGTGGGGGTCCTGGTGCTGCACGCCCTGCTTGTACGGCCGCGCCTCGCAGCGTCTGGACATCTACCCGACCAACGACACGGAGCAAATCGACACCTGCGACACCAACTGCTGGCTCTTCTGCCTGACGGGCTCCATGTTCCTGCACTGGGTGCCCATGATGCTGAAGCGCACGGCGCTGAGAGAGCATTTCGGAATCGAGGGGGATGTTTGTCGGGATGGGATGGTGAGTGAATCTGCGCCTTTGGAGGATTCTGTTCTTGTTTTGGGTATTGGCTGGTTGCTGATCAGGGCATGGATGGGATTGTAGGTCTCCCTCTGCTGCACGCCCTGCGGCGTCGCGCAGATGAATACGGAAATGAAGGATCGTGCCGAGAAGGCCCATTTGATGCCGCAGCATGGCTATCAGGCCCATCCGCAGGGTATGGCGTACCAGCAGCAGCCTTACCCTCCGCAGCCGTATCAGCAGCATTACTAGGGTGAAGGGGTTGGATTGGGCTGGGGGGTCTCGTTTGGTTGCGGTTGGGTATACCCATGGTATAATTTGGTCGTGGGTTTGGAGGTATCGTTTGTTGCGGTGGTAATATGCTGGTTTCCTGAGAGATGGGGCCGTATGATTGTAAGAATGTAGCAAATGGGTATCATGCTGTGTATGCGCTTGCAGCAATGCACTCAATTCTCCTTCATCCTGGGCGTCCTGAATATGCGATGCCACCGTCACTTCAGGTGCCTCCAGGTTGTTCTTGTTCAATCTCCATCGTCCTGAACGTCTTCCATCTGCACGGTCTTCCTCCCATCACCTTGCGAAGGCGGCTCGCCTATCAGCTCTGCCATCTCTTGCTCAAACCGTCGCGTTTCCTCCTCCATATCAACATCCTGATGCTGTCCTGGCGCCTTAGCCTCTTGTTGCAATTGCCTGAACCGCTCCTCCTTCTCCCCAGCCTCTGCCGCTTTCTGAGCAGCCATGTAACCTGACTTTTCCAAGCGGTCTGCCTCCTCTGGCTCCAGCAGCCGACCCTGACCTTTCGTACGTGCCTTTTGCGCTGCCACAACACTAGGCATGAACCGCACAGCCTCCTTCTTTAAATCTCTCAGCTGCGGTGCGGAAGAGTACACAGTCTGCGCCGGCGCCGCGGGCACAGGTTTCGCAGGCAGACCATGAGCTTTGCGCGGCTGGGCAGGAATCGGCGGTGGTGTGTCTCGCGGCATGGGAATACTCCTCACGTCCGGGTCGGTCTCCTCGCCGCTGTCACTGCCATGCGCATCCTCCTCGCCTCTCCTCCGCTTGCCCAGATTCTGCCTCCGCTCGCGCTGCTCCTGCCTCACATCGCCGCCTGCGCCATGATCTCTCTGCTCTGCGAACTTGGGCGCAGCGTCTCCTAGGGCTTCGCGAGCTCGTCGTACGCCGCGCAGGTCCTTCTCGAGCTGTGTGAGAGTTTCCTTGTCTTTGGGTCGCAGCACGCCGCGGCTCTCGAGCTCTTTGAGTTCGTCGATTTGTTTTTGTAGTCGTTCAGGGTTGCGGCGGGCGAGTTTCTCGTTGCGCTGGGCTTGGACTTGCTTTTTGTTCTTTGCTTGCGCTTTCTGCTTGTCGGCTCTGTGTTGTGCCGCGACGGGGTTTAGGGAGCGTTCTTTCGGCATGCTTGTGGATTTGGTGTGAGGTATTAGTTGTTTGGGAAAAGTGAGATCATAGTTCAAGAGAGCTACATGTATTGGAGTTATACCTCAGGCCACGTGATCGCGCGTCATTTGCCGTTTGCTTGGCATTGAGAAAGCCCGATGGACTTTTCGGTGAAGACAGGAATGTATCGACGGTATCAGACAGAAACCCGAACGAAAAGATACATTTTCTGGACCAGTTCGACAGACCGGCCATATATCACAATGGCTGACACCGCGAGTGCAACTCCTGAACTATCGTTCCCACGTGCGACTTTCGCAAAGCTCACTCCGGCACCATTCTTGCAGGCTCACCTCAAACAACCACAGCCCATTCGACCTAGCGGACGCAAGCCTGATGAGCTCAGAGAGCCAGTGATCAACACCGGATCTCTTTCACACAGCAATGGCAGTGCTGTAGTACGACTTGGAGATACGTCCGTCGTTTGTGGCGTTAGAGGCGAGATCTTGCTCGCTTCAGAGGTGCCACATCCTCCCAACGAGGGAGTCCTTGAGGAAGACTTGATTGAAAACTTGGGATTGCTCGTACCAAATGTCGAACTCAGCACCGGATGCTCACCTGCCTACCTGCCTGGAAACCCGCCGTCTAACTCAGCGCAATCGCTCAGTTGGCGCATTGGCTCGCTTCTCCATTCGTCGAGTCTGCTTAAACCCAGCGATCTTACCATTTCTTACACCGAGCCGAAATCAGCAGACATGGGCCCGGACGAGGAACCAAACACCGTGGTCAAGGCTTACTGGACCCTTTACATCGACATCCTCTGCATCTCTCTTGACGGCGACTGCTACGATGCCGCTTGGATGGCAGTCATGGCTGCTCTGAAGAACACGACCCTACCCAAGGCTTGGTGGGACGCAGACCACGAAGCTGTTGTTTGCTCGCCACTCGCAAACGAAGCCCAGAAACTTACGCTCAATGGCTCGCCAAGCACGACGACTTTCGCCGTCTTTTCTACTCAATCGCCATTGAAACAGCGCGCAGAAGCCGAAAGCTGGACGCTGGCTGATCCGGACGGCTTCGAGGAAGATGTCTGCAAGGAAGCAGTCACGGTCGTGGTTGATGGTGACAAGGTTCTGAACATTGAGAAGCATGGTGGTGCTCACATTGGAAGAGACGCCATGAATGAATGCGTAGCGGTCGCCAGTAAAAGGTGGGCGGAGCTTCAGAAGCTAGACCAAGGCGTCTGAGCACTGAAAGTCGACGAACGGCTGCTTAGGCACCTCTTTCGGATTTTGCAAGCTATCCCCGAGGGTTGGTTTTGCAAGAGGCTTCTCACGAGAAAGAAGATCAGCGGAAACTGAGCCCTGCTTGCAGAGAATTTGCGAAGCAGAGTCTCGGCAACTTTCGCTTTTGGAATGTCTCCGGCTGGATGAATGCAGGCTTGCATGTTCTGTCAGGCAGCACGCCGAAATAGTAACCACCAAACCAGTGATGACTGCATTGAAGATGTGTTCGCAAGGTCAATGTCAAACCAAGGCGGCCAGGATGATTATTGGCTTCATTGCATTGAGTGCCGACTTTCCGCAAAGACCAACACATCTTATGTTTGCATGCCACATACGGAGCAATTTGCATGTGGAATGAGATGGGAATGGCAAAGACCGAGACTTCTCCTGGGTTTTCTGCGATTTCAATGGTTGGTGTGCTCGACAGAATGTCACATCAACCTAATTTCGTCCTCATTGTCATAAAGATCGACAAGATGGACAGTCTTCGCCTTCACCGAGCTCACGTGTGAAGATCTGCGAAGGATGGGGAAAGGCATGCATGTCCTGCAAACTCCGCCAGCCCTATGCTGCGGCACATGGCTCGCATGGCTGGTTATCCAATCACGACTCAATTTCCATAGAAAGTTAGCCAATCATCCAGCTTATCCTTGAATCAAATCGACCACAGCTGCGCGCTATGTAGATCTCTTACGGTGTATTCAGCACGAAACAACGTCTAGTCAGCGAAAGAGGCTTTGCTTTGGCGTCGAGCCACCGCTGTCTTGGTAAACGGATTGCTGAGGGTGTATGATCGGCAAGCTGAAGTCGGCGGCTCCAGTAACGGTGTGGAAGCAAAGATCTACGCTTCGCCGCTATTTCCTACACTTAGCGTTGCTCTGCTTACCCAAGCCAACTTCAGCACACTACCTCTTGGGTTACTGCGGCGATATGCGGCGAAAGCTTGCCCTTGAAACGTCTACCTACCAACAATCACCATGTCTGGAAACTGCGGCATGGAAGTGCCATATAAGCGGCCCCCAGTGCCGTCAGGCAACACTTCAGATGATGCTGAACTGTATGGTCTTGACGTGGAAGAAATTGATCGGCCAAGACATAGATTGGTGCCTACATTGTCTCCCTTCATCCTATCAAACCTACTTCCATTTGTCACTCAAGCAATGACCTCAGCTCCACAATCGAACTTTTCTTCGCCTCCCTCTGCGTCTTCAACACCTCGTGAGGAGAGCAATCGCAGAGGTTCTGTCAAGGTACCCTGTGACGACTGCATACAACGAGCAAGCGATGGAGGCAATAATGCGTTCACCCAACTTTGTGAGCAGTGCATGAGATCACTGCATAGGCCTCGACGAAGGCAACGGCAAGCACCGACAGCGAACAAAGTCCGCCGGCATACCAATGCCATAATCGATACTGCGTTGGGACTACACACAGATCCTGTCACC
>MSJI02000787.1:0-40735 GCA_001931905.2 Cladosporium sp. IMV 00045 | reverse complement strand
ATGCGCGAGTGACAACAACGCGCTACGGGCTAAATGGCTCGAAAGGGTCTCGTTTGCCTCTGAGCCTCCCCCTCGATGGGTCGGCGATTATGGTATTGCTGGCCTCTTCTTAGCGTGAGCGCGAGTGATGCAACCGGCGGGAGATTTGTGGAAATCCGATCGAGAAGAGGGTCCTGTCTCGCGCCGATGCGCTGCAGGTACGGCAGCTTAGGTAAGGTAAGTTATGCCCTGAGACACCAAGGCATCCATGCATATACCTCATTCTCCAGGTCTCACGGCACGTGTTGACTATCACATGATGAGACTCTCTTCCAACAGCCTGATGATCTGACGCCTGCAGAAGTATCTCTCTGGCTAATAAGGTATGCCCGCACCACTTGTACAGTACTCCTTCAGCTACCAATGGATGAGCTATTTCATCCTCGCTTACTGCTGCCGGCTTCCAACTGTGGCGTGTCAGCTCACCGAACGCATATGCCGGGCGGCTAGGAGATGTCAGCCTTGTCACAACATCCACAGACACATGTCTTTCCATTTCACGTATCCATGGATGAACATTTCAACCCGGACCATGTACATGTAGCTGACACCGACCGCGCTGCATGCACACCGCACCACCGTAGCAGTCTGACTATGTACCTGCTCTAGCCGGGGTAAAGCTGAGGCCGGACGTTCGCATTTTCAGCTAACTCTCACCTGAGGTTACTTTCTCGCCAAGTGCATGATGATAAGGCTACGGCTGTCTTGCTCAGGCGGCTCAGCCACGACAGCCACTACGCCAATCGCCGCGGGATCGGACGTCCCGTGTCATATACATAGACGTCGTTGCAACAGCATGTGACAGGCAAACACCGGTCTGTCTCTGCACTCGACAACTTTACGGCTGCTGTATTGCTCGCGTGCCCTCCTCCGAGGTATGCAGGCTGAGAAGCATACGTCCACCGGTCGGTCAGGCTATCCTGCAAGCCTCAGCCAGCTCTGAGTGCATGTATAGCTGCTTCGCAGGGTCTGTTACCGTGAGCGTATACATTCGTCTCTTACTACAAATATTCTGTCTCACGCCCACGGAACACTAGTTTCTTACCATCCTCTTCATCTTTCTTTACAATCCTTCCTGACAAGAGGTTTCTTTCTAATCCTTCGCGCCATTCTCTCAACCTCTTTCACCATGTCAGACAATCCCATATTCAACATCCTCGCGGCTCCATTCTGGGCAGCTCGCAGCTTCACCAAAGGAACCATAAGTGCCGCTCTTGACGCCTTCGGAAACGACAACGTCCTTGAGGTCGCCCAGAATGCATTCATCAAAGGCACTCAGAGGGCCATCCTTACGTTCGTTTCGATAATCACAAGGACAATCTTGGGCGCCATGCTCGGCTACCTTGGACCCATCCACGTCATTTGGAATCAAATCCTCGACAACCCAGCGACGAAAGAGCTTCTGGTTGAATATCGCAACAAATGGTGGGTTCCCGCCTACTTCTTCCTCGACATCCTGGAGCCGTTGAAGCGCTTCGTCCGAGCAGAATCTCCAGATGGCACACCGATCCCCGGCGCTGAGCAGTGGAACGATTACAACGAGCTTGACCTCACCAAAACCATGAACGTCCACGCCGTCACCAGCCAGGTCCAGCGTTTCCTCAAGTCGATCATCGAAATTCTCCGACTCAACGACCAGAACGAACAAGACTTTCGCATGAACACGACCCTTGACTCCGACACCCACGAAACCGCCTGGACCACCACCGCCTTCAAGCGCAAAGACGACCCGGTCCAGCAGCCCGAAACCTGGCTCTTCGTCAACGGCATCGCCGGAGAATTCTACTGGAATCGCCTCGCAGTGAACAAAATCCGCGACTTCTTCTTCGACCGCGACGCCGCCTCCACCAGCACGGAAGAAGCCCAAACCCGCGCCACCCGCCTCCGCGGCATCTACAACCGCAGCGATGGCATTCTCTGGGATCTGGTGGAATGCGGCGGCGAGCGCCAACCCGACGTAGCACCCCTCCTCATCCACCGCACGGAAAGCAGCAAAGCCGCCCAACGCCAGTTGGCAGTCGAGCTGCGCGCCGCCCTCGCTGACTCCAGAACTTCCAAGCGCGACATCATCATGATCGCACACTCGCAAGGCTGCCTCTTGCTCCGCCTCGCGCTCGACGAACTCTGGACCGCCGGCGGCGCCGACACCCGCGGCGCCATGCGCACCCACTTGCGCGTGTACACATTCGGCAACCCGGCGTACGACTGGGACGTGCACGCCTACGCCGCGACGACGGAGCACTTCGCCAACGAGCTGGATTTCGTGGCCGTTCTGGGCGTGCTGCGCTTGTACAAGCGGGATGCGCGCGGTGTGGCTCCGAGCAGCGATTTGACTTTCTGCTCCAAGTGTCGCGCGGGCGATGAGAAGCATTTGGAAATGCAGAAGCAGTTGATTTTTGTTAATAATAAGGCCCAGAAGGGCCATTTGTTTGGTTCCCAGTACAGTTTGCGGGAGGTCGATTATGATTGTGTGAATGATCAGGAGAGTCGCTCGACGTTGTTGCAGAGGGCGAACAGGGGGACGAGGGATGCTGGGAATGGGCAGCCGAGGGGTTGATGAGAGCAGATGGTATGAATGGTTTGATGGCTGATTTTTGTTCGCGTGTGATGCTGGTATGATACAGGTCGGATCCGGTGGGTTGGGGCTGGTAAGATTGTTAAGGGATCTCGGAAAAGTTACTGGCGATGTTTATGAGATTTAATCATGCATATCGGATGATTGGTTGGGCAGTTGAGAATTAATAGGCTGATACTTTTCGTTATTACTAGCAAAGACACCAAATTTCTGGTGTTCATTTGTCTACATGTATGGCACCTTATGTTTATAACCGTCTGCAAAATGTGTGGTGCAGGTGGTTAATGCTTAGCCGGCTTTCCAGCTTTGTATGGGGATCCTCATACAAACGTGGAAACCAGCTATAGCATCACCTCGTCGTCGCCCCAAACAGGACCCTGTCGTCAATCCAGTAGTAGTATAGGCATTTGAAGGTGTTATTAGCTATTTGCAATGAGGTCCAGCGCTAAGCGAGCCTCACGGCCCTCATAGAGGCTATAGGAGGCGTAGGAGGCATTACTAACGCTAGTACCTACTACGAAGAGGCGGAAGGTCACCTTATTGCCGCCTACACCTCCTAATCCAGAGCCGCTATCGACGTTAATGCCGTGCACGATGCCTCCCGTTAAGGCAGTCTTATCGATACCGCTATACTCGCCTCTATTTACGACGTCCCTAATCGCCTATCCGCCTTCGTTACTACCTCGTACGCAATCCCCTCTCTTTATTAGCGATAACTAACCGGAGTAGGAGTAGGAGTAGGAGTAGGAGCCGAAGCCTATTAGGGTCTTAAAGTATAAACTCGAAGTGAGGCTAAAGGGTAGTAGTAGCCGTAGCGGTCGCACGATTAATAGCGTAAAGACGTAGTAGGTTAATAGCTAAGAATATGATTTAGCCCTCCTATTTATAATAGATTAGTAGAAGGATCAAATTAAGGGCTATTAGGAAGTCGTAAGAAGTGAGGTTATAATAGACTAGTATGCCTATAGGTTAAAGGATAGGTATTATACCGATTTAAGCCCGCGTATAATACGAAGCGACTAGGAGACTCTTATTAGTAAGGTTCTCGTTGATTTAGTAAAGGATAGCTATCGCGGCATCGCTATTAGCCTTACTATCCATTGCGAGGTCATTAAATAGGCTCTAGAGGCTCTAGAGGCTACTACTAGTAAGGCTACTACGCCTATTTAAGATGCTCCTATATAGACTCCTATATAGACTCCTATATAGGCTCCTATATAGGCTCCTATATAGGCTCCGGAGCCTTCGTAACGAGGTCGTGCTAGTACTACGAACCGCTAACTATAGGAGGTACCTCAGATTATCGCTAAATAGGCATCTCGAAGTAACTCGTCGTTTAAACTACGCTCGCGATAGGTATATAGTAATCGCTCCTATTTAAACTATTCGAAGCTATACTTTATCGTAGTACTAACGGACCCCCTTAAGTACTATTATCCTCTTTATCCAGATGTCATCGTGGCCTAGAACTAGGATATCTAGGCTAGCGTAGGTGATCTTAATCGGCCGTCGATTAGGACCTTCGCAATAATAAGGAACGTAAGGGAGGTAAAGGAGTACCGCTATAAGCACGATTATCGTCGAATAGGTAGTATAGGAGAGGTCAATTTAGCCTACGAGCGGCTACTAGCACTAATAGGAGGTCTCTAAGGCTAGCATATTACCGTTACGCCTTAGTTCTTCTTCGGCTACGACTCCTCGTCGTTTATATTATAGTAGTAAGGCCGCTAGAGCCCTCCGTAGGAGTATATTCGATTAGATAGCTCTTAAACTGCTCTGGACTAGCTAGTACTAGATTACTTCGCCTAGTGCGCTTTGAAGGTCGATTAGCGCAACCGCCTAGCCGATTTAGACCGCCTAAAGGACCTATTTATCGCTAAGGACTATACCCTATAAGATATTACTACTTTAACGAAAGCTAAATAGCGTAAAAAGGGGTTAATAGAAGGGTATCGGTTAAGGATAAAGCGATGTATTAATAGCTTTATAAGCGAGCGAGTAGCTACTCGAGGCTAGATACTAGGAATTTAGCTAGGAATTTAGTATTTCTATGGCTTACTTCGTAATATTACTACGCACGCATTATTACTCCGTTTCTATCGCGGTTTAAACTATTAAAAAGCGCTCGCTTTGCTCTTTATGCTTATTAAATAATACCTTGAAAATCTATAATACTAGTTACGTAGTAATTACCTACTTTAAAAGTAATAATAATAATATCCTATAATCTCCGTAATTTCGCTCCGGAAGCGGCCGGCCCGCTCGGCCCTAGGTTTTAGCGTGTTATTTCCGTGTTTTCGCACCCTACTAATCCTAATTAGGTAATCGCAATATCAACTTTTGAATAATTGACTTAGTCGAATTTGGGGCCTTAAAACCTATATCCGCTCTCACGATAATAACCTCGAATATTACCTATTACCTCCTACGTAGCGTACGATAGAAATACGCTAAAATTCCCGAAGACTACTACCATTACTATATTGCTTTTTATCTACGCCTTTAGTATATTAAACGTCTATTCGATTGGGTTCAAATCCGGCGAATATAGTAGTAGATATAGCAGTTAGTAGCTAGCTGCTTCGACTATCGCTCTTAACGATAGGTCGTAATAGATAGAGGTATTATCTAGCACGATTACTATACCTATATCGAGGTACGGTAGTATACGATTAGCGATAAACTAATTAAATACCGCTTAGTTAATGCCGGCCTGTAGGATTAAGGGCTCTAGTAAATAGCCGTCGATTATAAGGGCTAGTAGGATGCTCTACCGTATATACCACTTTATTATTACTAAATTAGTATAATCGACTCCTATAGGCGACTACCTACGCTTCCTATATCCTATTCGCTCGTTAGATGCACTCTTATCTAAGAACACTAGCCTATCTACTAGATACTAGGCTATCTTCGTTATAAACATCGCTCGGAGCGTAGTATTAGCTTTAAGCGCTCGTCGTTTTAATACCTTTCGAGACTAACTACGCTTCTTAAGGATACGGCCTACGGTAGTCTTATATAGATAAACTTCGAATTAGTCGTAGATAGCTAGGGCCACCTCGTCGAGGTATGCCGTCGGTCGGTTATTAAGATAAGCGAGGATAAACTAGCTATATTAGTAGCTAGTACTAGTATAGGAGTAGGAGTAGGTATATCCTCTTAGGCTAGTATAAGCGCGCGCGGCCGTCCTTTAATAACGCCTCCTATCGGTACGTAAGGGCTATTAAATAGATTGAGATTGCGATCTATCCTTCGGATAGTGTTCCTATATAATAGGAGCTGGCGAGCGATAGCCGATTGAGAGTAGCCTTCTTCGAGTAGGTACTATATCTATATAGTAATATAAGGCGCTAGGCGAGCCATGGGACCAGCAATAATACTAGCAAATAGCTAATAACACCTTTAAATGCCTATACCACTGCAAATTTGACGACAAGGTCTTATTTAGGGGTCGACAACGAGGTCAAAAGTGTGATGCTAGTGCTGGTTTCCACGTTTGTATGAGGATCCCCATATAAAGCTGGAAAGCCGGCTAAGCCTCGCATTGACCACCTGCACCAGACATTTTGCAGATGATTGTATATTTGCTTTGCCTAGCTGAATTTACCCCATGATGTTCAACGGTTCAGAAAGACCCTGTCAACCTGTATCCTCAGGTTCCATCGGATCGTGCTAGTCTAAGAAACTTAACTTGAACATCGTGTGATGAGGCGAAGAAGGGACAGTCACTTCCTTAACATATCGTAAGGACGTATTCATCTGAAATGCGATGATCTGAATAGTAAAGAGGCAATCAATGCAAGGATGGAGAGGTCTGGAGAACAGCTATGCGAGAGAGGCTAGCGCCCGAAAAGAATTCTGGGCAGCAAGCAGCAAGCCACAACAGGCGAATGGTATCACAGGCGACAACGCACAAACGAAGCAGCTTACGCTCAGCAATCTCGTCCTGTACAGTTCTTCTCCGGCGACTGTCCAGTTGCGTTTCACAAAACTTCTGGATGTTCCAACTCATGTGTCTTGCTAGCTGATCGTGGGCATTGAAACGCAGATGTCAGCTCTGTCCAACCTGTCTTACGGAGCTGCTGCATTCACACCTGAGACCTTCGGACCACCTTCAAGATCCGGAATTGCGCTGAGCTGAAGCTCTAACATGGCTATTTAGGCTTACTTTGTGTCAGCGCTTCTTTCTATCTCAACCTTAGAGACGACACGGAGCTTCTTATCCTACGCTCCAAGGCCAGCGTTTTGATTTGGGATCCCTACAACGATGCTGGGCGATAACGAGTTAGCCGCAACGGGTTTGCAGTTGCAGCACTTCCGTTCGGCGAACGCCAAACATCAAGGAACACTATCGGAGGTGCTGGAGAAGTATGGAAGGCTTATTGAAGACTATAAGCGGCTGAAGAGCGACTACGAGGAGGAGAGAGACTCTCGGGAACGGTACAAGCAGATGGCTCGAGGACAAGAACGCAATCCGTTCGTGTTGGTCCTGGTGGACGGTGATGGATACATATTCGACGACGACCTTGTCAGCAGCGGAGCGGAGGGAGGCCAGAGAGCTGCACACTTACTCAATAAAGCCGTTCTTGCCAGCTTGCGTACTCGCGGTCTGGAAGACTGTCGCATCATGGTACGAGTCTATACCAACCTCGTGGGTCTATCCAAGGCACTTAGCAGGCTCAAAGTATGCGGACCTGAGAAGCGGTCCCTCGCCGCCTTCGCTGCCAACTTTACTCGTGCGAACGAGCTCTTCGATTTTGTGGACGCTGGAGAGCTGAAGGAGAATGCTGACTCCAAAATTCGCGCTCTGTTCCGGCAATTTGTCGACAACACACAATGTCGACACATCTACTTTGCCGGCTGTCACGACGTGGGCTACATCAACGAACTCATCCCGCATAGAAACAACCGAGAGAAAATCACTCTCGTTAAAAATTATGCCACGCATCAAGAGTTCGGCAAGCTGGGCATGCGGTTCGAGGACTTTCCAGGCGTTTTCCGCACTACGCCTCTTGATCCTTCTAGCAACCATGCACCGGGCTTTAAAGCTACACAGGCTACAAACAAGGTCCCTCCCAGTCTTGAAACTCGTGCACCAGAAGGAAACCCTTGTCATTTCTTCCAAAAGGGCCTCTGCAAGCACGGCAAGAATTGCACTTTTTCGCACGTCAAACCAGTCAACATGAACGGATCAGCTGCTTCACACAGCCAGTCGCCTAGTGTCGATGCCGCATCGTGGCGCAATGCTCCTGATACAAAATTTGCTACGTCCAACGACAGTGATTTCATGCGTGGCAATGTTCCTACCGGGCCAGCGGCTTTGTCGCAACCCTCTCAGCCAGAGATCAATTTCTCTGCATTACTACCTCACTCGGAGAATATCCCACCCGGCCATGTCGCCGTCAACGCTAAAGCTGAGCGCATTGACATGTTCATGCCGCCGGCATCAAACGAAGATCGCCAGCGATTCGCTCAACGTATCGCTCATCGCAAACTCTGCAATAAGTATCACCTCTTAGGGGAATGTGTCGAAGGCACGACCTGTCCGTTCGACCACGCGTCGATCGACGAAGGCTTACGGAGCTACCTTCGGTCCGTGGCTGCGTCTACGCCATGCCCACGTAGGAACAATTGCCGAAACTTGTCGTGTCTGAACGGGCACGTTTGCCAAAAACCAGACTGCAAATATCGCGGTGGGAAGGTTTTCTGCAAACTTCCCGGCCCGGTACATTACGTTCAGCTCGACTTCAAGGAGTTCGTCCCGGGCAGCTGGCCGGCGAACAAAGCAGGAGGAGGAGAGGCCGTCAACGGCCCTGTGACGGATGAGCCCACTTCTTCGCCTCCCTCTTCACAAGAAGACCAAACCACCCCCGCAAGGTTTTCGTCAAACGGCTTCAACGTAATGAAGAATGTGTTCGGCGTGACCCGCGGTCTGTCCGAGGACAAATCGATGAACACCGCCGACAGCGACGATGACGATTTGGCAGGAAGGGCGGGCGCGAAGCTGAACCTTGATAGCGACCTTGAGTAGTCGTTGCTCGCTTGACGTCGCTTATGGATTTGATATGGGTCTTTTGATTTTACAGTTCAAAAGACAGATCGGAGGAGTTACCCGAGTGGTAGGATTAACGCTGATCTACATCCTACCGCAAGGCTAAGCAACCTTGAAGGGAGCGGGATGTGGGCGACAGATGGCGGGGCTAAAATGGCAGAATGCGTGACATCGGAGGGGAGTGGAACATCTTACTAAGGCAATGCAGCATCATGTCAAGGGTAGCGACTGTGAGGAACGTGATCAAAACATCGCTTCGGTTGGTAGACGCTCACAGCACATTGCAGCCAGTGTATGTGAAAAGGTCAAGAACGTGAGATGGACATACCCACTCTTCATTACTTCTTTAATTTCACCAAGGCAGAGCAAAGAAGGACCGAAGCACCTCGGTTAGGACTTTGAAGGATTAAAGTATCTAGGCGCACTTGATGTAGTATGGAGTAGTGTAACCTAATTCTTGGTACCGACGCAACGGTTATTGCGGTAAAATTGGCACGGACGTTTTACAATGAAACGACAGATCCCCCGAGCTCGAGACCGCATCTTCATACCAAACAAAGTTGTCCACGATAGATGAACTTCTTCACCTTGGCGGAACACGTTGGTCGCCTGAGCTTAGGGCAGATGCTCGATGGAACGTATATATACCGTACCGACTGCCCGGCTATCATCATGAAGAACAATTCGTTACATCAACACAATGCGTCTTTGCAACATCGCCCCCGTCACTGCCCTCGCTCTCGGTGCGAGTCCCTTCGCATCCGCATACGCAAACCCAGAGCCATGCTCAGGCGTTTGCGTCAATGCCCACGATCCTGGCCTCATCCGTCGTGACGACGGGACCTACTTCCGTTTCTCTACTGGCGGCAAGATCGCCATCCACTCCGCCCCAGCCATCGAGGGTCCATGGAAGTACGAATGTGCCATGTTGCCTGACGGCTCCAGCATCCAACTCGCAGGCAACGATGATCTATGGGCACCTGACGTCGCCAAGGTCGGCGATGAGTACTACGTCTACTACACCGTGAGCACTTTCGGCGTGCAGAACAGTGCCATTGGCCTCGCCACTTCGCCCACAATGGACTGCGGTTCTTTCAAAGATCTCGGAACCACCGGCGTCGAGTCCCGCGCGGGCGATGAGTACAACGCCATCGACGGCAACCTCCTCCGGGACGGAAACAACTGGCGCTTTAGCTTTGGATCCTTCTACAGCGGCCTCTACTCGACCGACATGCAGGACCCACCGACCAAGTCGTCGGGCACCGACCGTCAGCTCGCTTTCGTCCCGGCTGGAGAGCACGCGCAAGAAGCGCCTTTCATGGTCAAGAACGGGGAGTTCTACTACCTCTTCTTCTCCGTCGGCAAGTGCTGCGGCTACGACGCTTCGCGTCCCGCTGCGAACGAGGAGTACAAGATTAAAGTCTGCAGGTCTAGTTCGGCTACTGAGGGTTTTGTAAGTAAACGCCATCATCACAACCATCGATCGATCTCTTTTGCACTTCTGCTAACACCAAGCCCAGGTCGACACCGACGGCACCTCCTGCACCGAAGGCGGCGGTACCACCGTTCTCGAATCCCACAATAACGTCTACGG
The DNA here is from genome assembly GCA_001931905.2 of Cladosporium sp. IMV 00045. NCBI lineage: Eukaryota > Fungi > Ascomycota > Dothideomycetes > Cladosporiales > Cladosporiaceae > Cladosporium > Cladosporium sp. IMV 00045. The sequence goes on along the minus strand of MSJI02000787.1, from coordinate 30,472 downwards.
TCCAGGTGGACAGGGCATTTACAACGATCCCACCGAGGGTTGGGTGCTTTACTACCACTACGTCGACACCAGCATTGGCTACGCCGATGGCGACAAGCAGTTCGGTTGGAACAAGATCGCCTGGAACAACGGTTGGCCCAGTGTGTAAAAAGCTGCTGAGACTTTATAGAAGAGCAAAGAAGTTGCACGATATTTCGGAAGGTACCGTGATCCGTAATGCGGATCTATTTGATGAGAATTTAGGACGACGCCCAGTCTCAGGCCCTCTCTTGCTGTTCTCCAAAGTTCCAGGACAGTGTCTATATGTGATCCAGGTACGCCATGCGCCTTGTATGTCCATATTGCCTCTAGTGTATGTTCGACAAGCATGCTGTGAACATTCGCCCTTCACTCCGCAGAGAAGACTCTAACACTGCGGATCTCCCAATAGGCATCCTCAAACGCCGTAGCATTATTCGCGACGAAATTGCTGCACTGCCCAGGGCAGTTCCCTTCATCGTTATAAACAGCCTCCGCGCCAGCCCAGTCTCCACAAAGCGCAATGTTAATAATAATACTCGCATTGCTGAAATGATTCCCAATATCGCAATGGGTATTTGGGAAGTCAGCCGACGCCTCTCCCCAAGTCGACGGATCGGGCGAAGCATTCTGGCCGCCTGTCAAGTCTGCTGGTTCGCTGCCGTGTTCGAAGAACCACATTCGAATTCCCTCATCACGCCACTCCGTCGCGTAAGTGCCACCGCTGATGTCGTTTAGGGCTTGTCCGGTGCTCTGGTCTGGTCCTTCGACGCCGCAGCCTTCGTTGCTGTTCACTGAATGATCGCAGTTTTTCGATAGGGTGTCGCCGGTTTGCTCGCGCCGTCCATTCATTTTGCATCCTTCCGTGGTGTGTAGGGTGAATTGATTTCCGCCGCTGGCGCGGTTGACGGATTCGAAGACATCGATCTCGCCTGATGTTATATTAGCATGCATTTAACGCGCTCCTTGGTGTTAGAATGGTGTCTTTACCATTGTTTGGCCAATTGGAGTCGTCGCAGATCCACAGCGCAGGCCAAGTCGCACATCCATATGGTGCGTGCAATACGTCGAAGACGAATAGACCAGAGTTGTATTGCTTCTTGGACGAAATGCGAACGGACCAGCGACCGGTATCTGTGTCGTACTCGTTTGAAGTCGTATCTACTCGCAAAATGGCCGAGTTCTCGGATGCATAAGTCAGATTATGCGCAGGCTGTGTAGCGGCATCTTGAAGCACGTAGTGCAAGAATCCATTCGTGGGATCCGGTTGGTTGAAGTAGTCGAACCCGTCGAAGAAAGTGGTCCCGCTATAATCGTCTTCCAGGCGATATGTAAGTGGGGTGTAATCTGGATAGGAATTGTTGCTGGCTCGGGTTCCTAAGACTGCACCCAGAACGACGGCGAGAATGACGATTATGGCTGCGATGACAGAGGCCGCGATGATTTTGGTCTTTTTTGTCCAGGCCTTTGGATTCCACTGAGATGGCTGCCTAGTCGCCTTCTCGTAGGAGGGTGGAGCAATTCCATAGTCGTCTGGGTGGTCCACAGCGTGGTGGTTGGCGGAGGATTGTGGTCGCATTGTATCACGGTGTTTCCTGTCAGAAGGGTTTGATTCCTCCTGTCGGTACAAGTCCCTGAAGAAGTCGCAAAATTAGGAAGCAGAGGGCAAATGTAGGCATTGCGAGGAAGAACGTTGGAAACCCACTCCACGCAATCTACAAGACCTTCTTTCGGAGACCCAAGCCTGGGCTACCGATAGCCTATCAAAAGCCATGTCTGGCGATGATAAAATGGGCCATTGAACGCGATGGCTATTTTGGTTTTCCAGGCAGACGTATAAAAATTACTTTAGGGCAGATAAGCTTGCTGGAGCAAAAGTGTTGACGAGTGCCATGACAACAGACGCGCAAGATGGTCGAAAAGTTCTCCACACCCAAGCCGGATGAGTGGAGTAGAAGCCGAATCGCGGCCGCTCTTTCAATAAGACTATTCATCTTCTCATTTGCACTTGCTGCTGTTATATCGACCATACTTCAATAATGATAATTCCGAGTATGGCTTTAAGTGTTAATGACGATATGGCAACGATCCCGGAGCCGCTGGAGCGAGTGAAAAATGTGCTTCTTGCATGAATCCAATTCGGAGAATTCGATTTTCTTGAGGAGTATATTGCGAGCATTGAAAGGAGTGACTGTCTCGACAAAGACTCCGGACTTCTACGCCTGTGCTATCGAAGTTTCACACGACCACAGCTTTTTGTGCGCTTGTTTGGTTAGGAAACAGTCATGGAAGCAGAGCCGGATCCAGAGAATGCCTCGACAGCCAGGACCTGTGATAAACGAATCAGTCATTCGAAACATTCATCAACAACACCTCGTATGCAGCTAGGGGCCATCTTAAACTTACCTGGTAGTTGAAGTCGCTGTTACCAAAGCCGTTCTTGGCCCAAGCCTCGAAGTGGTTGGAGGTGGTGACGGTTCCGGAAGTACGCTTGTTTTGGCGAACCGACCAATACTGAGTGAAAGTGGAAGTTCCAGTGATAGACGGCTGGTTGGTCCTCGTGTCGGTGCAGAGGGTGTAGTCCGAGCCATCAGAAGTCACGGTACCGAGCTGCGTCACGCCGGAAGAGCAAGGGTCAAAGCCGCCGTAGGACTCGACGATGTAGTACTCCGCCTGGGGGCTGTTGATCCAGCCGTAGACGGCAAGGTAAGAGCCGCTGCTGCCCGGCTGGTAATCGCCAGAGTATTCGATGGTTCTGTCGTTCGTTAGCGATGATCTGAGCCAACCTCGGAGCAAAATGAATACCTAGCGGAGCCCGTGGTCCAGCCAAGGCCAGCAACAACGTCGGTGTCGCCACCCCACTTGAGAGAGAAGGTGCCAGCACCCTTATCGCTTTGGAAACCAGCAGCATCTCCGTTGTAGTCCTGGACATAGTCCAATCCACCCGCACGCTTCTTCAGCGCGACTGGCTGCGCAGTCTCCTCCATGGGAGCAGCAGTGGCACCAAGGCCACTGACCAGGGCAATGAGCGCGGGAGTGAACTTCATTTTTGCAAGTCAATGAAAGGCTGTAGAAAGAATGTGAAAGGATTGCAAGTGTTCAATGAAGGAGTAGTGCTCTGGACATTTGCCCTAGAGTTAGGGCTCACAGAGAGGTTTATATAGGCCTTTGGAGTGGGTACTGGCCACACTACCTCCCTCTCTATGCCCAGGCTAAATGGCTCACTTTGTCTGAGCTTATTGACTACAAGCTCCTCTCGTCTCCACTATAAGGTGTCGCTTGCACGCGCTTGTAGAATACAAGCTCTCGAGCATGGCCTTGGGTCCTGTCGATCATTCGCGGTGTTACAACACACCAGGCTCTGAAACCAGATTGCCGGCAGAGGAATATGCGTCCTCTCACGAATGGATCGAATCAGCCAGGCTTAGTGCAGAGGATTGTCTTCGATAAACGAGTACACAGGCATTGTAAGCGGATGGGTCGGAAGTCGGCAGATCTTAGGTGGTGTAAGTGCCAGTGATCCCCAGCAGCAAGTGCAAGAGCGAGACTTGATAATGAATTCGATTTTGGTTGTTAGCGTGTCCAGTTACCGAGTCAGGTGTGTTACGTTCTTTTACAACGATGAGCTGTGCGAGCATTGCAAACGGCAACCTAACGACTTTTAACGTATATCTGCATGCTTGAGCATACAAAGCTGGACAGGAAGATAATCCCCTGATTTCCCAACCACGTGGGCCTTTGACACCACTCAGTTCTTGAACGGATGGTGGTTCCTATGTGGACTGACCATATGAAGTTCCATGATCTGCAAGCTTCCGGGGGATTTCAAAACAGTGGCATGTTTCAGGTTAGACCCAGTGCTTATCCACCAGCCAAATAGGATCAAGCTCCGTATTAGCCTAAAGTCCTACGCCCTGGTCTTTGGGAATCCAGACACTAATGGACAATATAACTGCTGCACCGGATGGCTCATAATCGATATGGTCAGCCTTGTCGTTCATTTCTCGTGCTCCGAGTCCCTTACTTGGGCTTTACTTGTGCGATGAGTTTGTTTCGTCGACGGCTTGAATGTACTGGTACCACTTGACTTCATTCGTCTTCAAACTTATTCGATAGCAAAATATTGTCAAACCGAACACAATATCAAAAGATGGAAACTTCGAAGGAAGAGCAGGAAAGCTTTCTGCAAGCCTGTGATGCAGAGAAGAGTAATGTTCGACGAGATTCCCTCTTTGGGCGCATGTGGCCGTACATGCGACTGCTGGTCGAGGTAGCCATGGTTCTCTGTATCTTCGTCTTGTCAACAAACTTGTCACGGCCAAAGGGCTCGCATGGCCTGCGGAAGACGCCCGTACCAAACCGTAAGCGTATTGATCCCGAAAAAGCGATCAATATCTCGTCGCTCATGTAAGCACCAGTGCCGCGAAAATTATACACATTTAACGAAGACCGCCGATATCTGAATGAGGAGATGTTCAACTCTGAAGAAGAGACGATGCATACTTTGCACCAGTGGATTCCTCTAAGTGCCGGTAAGCCTTGTTGAGCCTCGTAACACGAGGCGTCACGTGGTGCAGTAGCTGACCTTAAGCCATAGATGCCAGAGGTTACGTCCACTTTGAGAATCGCGAAGAATACGATCTCAGCGAGCCATACACAGTTGCTCTAGATCGCATGCATGATGGGCCCGGGTATATGCTGTCTGCTTTCCACCAACTTCATTGTCTTGTAAGCCAACCCTCACCGTACATCCGTTCTCGCACACTAACTCTCGGTCCTCAAAAAGTCTTACCTGGTCAAACACTTCCAGCAAGGCTATGGCGGCACGAACCTCACTCAAGAAGTCGCCCACCATTCATCCCACTGCTTCGATTACATCCGACAAGCACTCATGTGTGCCGGCGATACGACGCTCGAAGGCAAGACTGAGGCGGGTCCAGGCTGGGGCTCTGTACATGAATGCGTGGATTACGATGCATTGCTCGGTTGGGCGAATGAGCATTCGGCGCAGAAGTGGCGGAACGGTTTGTTGCCTGGTGATGCTATCCTATAGGTCATGTCAGTGAACTTTGTGTCCTTTCTTTGTCAATGTTGACTTAAGTCTTTAGTTACTGTTTTATCACCACATACAAGAGCAAAACATGCACCATCTCTTTGTCGATCAGAGGCAAAGCTTTGGCACCTGTGGTTTATCTTACAAGAGATGAGTGGATACCTCAAAGCAAGACGTTAGACAGTTTGCGAGACGCTTGCATGCTTGAAGTGAGAAGAAAGCACCCAGCAAACACCTAAAGTGTATAACAGGATAAGTCAGTATACGTTGAGTGAGCCATCAGCCATCAATGCAGACCGATTTCTTTCATAAGTGACTTTGCCTTCTACGCAAGGAACTTCACTGGAAGCGCCCCCTCAGAGATGACGCCAGCCAGGTTGTTCATGCACAGTTTTTACTGCTTTCACTGATTACATGGCGTCAGAAGATGACGTCCACCAGGTCGTTCAGATTTGGTCACGCTCCAAACGTATATAAACCACACAACTTTCAAACTTCCACCATACCCTAGCTTCGACACACAAAACACAGCAAACAGGACCCACGAACACCCACCACGCCTCTCGCCTAGACAAGCATGGTGGTTCGACTCGTAGAAACAATGACGATTTGCGCTTGGGATCCCGAATCCGACCCAGATTATTCAAACCTTCCGGCCCCGAAGAGGATCAAACACTCGAGCGATGAAAAGTACCCAATCTCCTAGCCCCCTCTCTTTTCGACAACGTACTGACGAAACCAGTGCCAAAGATGAAGACTGGTCCGCGATAGTGACGGTCCTGGCGGGCCAGAAGAAGAAAGCTTTTACTCTGTATCGCAAGGTCCTCTATGAGAATTTCGAATTCTTCCGCAAAGCGCTCTCTGGCACATGGAAAGAGAACGAAGCGAATCTGGTGACGCTCGCCGACATTGACGCCATGAGCTTCAAAGCGTACGTCTCCTGGATCTACACTCACAGACTGGACAAGAGCATAATCGTCTTCGGCTCGGACGCTTCGAGTCTCCTTGCCGAGGAGGAAATCACCATCGTTGACGAATGGGCTTCGAAGGTGTTATTGCAGCCAGATCGGATTGTGAAATCAGAGCGACAAGAAGCGCAATGTGCAATCATCGCGGATCGTCTTGTACGGCTGTGGTGTCATGGAGATTTCCTGGGCGACAACAAGTTCCAAGACGCGGTCGTAGATCAGCTTTGCGATGAATTGAGCGGAAAATTCCGGTCACACATGGCTATGTCCATGGCGACTGCTCAATTCGTGGGCGAGTCGACAGTGCCGGAATGCCCGCTTCGCGACCTGGTCATCGAATTCTTCAATGAGCGTTATGTCTCAGATGAGGTCGCCCTGAAAGAGGGCGCACCGCGTTGGCTGTTGGCAGGTCTATTGTGCAGGTCGGCACCGAAGCGGCAGAAGTATCTTGCAAGCACCAATTTTCATCTCCTCCATGATTTAGAGAGCACACCGAATGCATCAAGTGAGGGCGAGGAGTCTGCTGAGAACGAAGACTGAGAACTGGCCATCCAATCTATTCTGCGGACTGGACAAGGGATGCTGACATTCCGCTGGGCATGAGGTGAAGGTCTACTGGAGAGGGAAGACGGAGAAGTGACCGGAAGAAGGGGCAAACAAGCGTTAACAGTGAGAGGGCCATAGTGTACAGTATCTTACACGTCTATCCACACAAGGTTCATCTTTCTCATGACCTGTCAATCTTGCCTCTCCAGTCAGAGATGTGATCATTGATGACTTTGGCAGCAGCGTCAACGGTGAAGTTGCGTCCAATAGCCTCGACAAAGTCGCCTTCGGGATCTGTAACACATGTTAGTCAGTATGCCATTTTCCATGCAAGATATCCTCAGGAAACTCACCCATCAAGTAAAAGTAGATACTGTGATCCACCAGATAATCCTGCCCGGGCTGCACATCCGGCGGCGTCGAGAAGTAAACCCTATACGCCTTGCAAACATCCTTAACCTCCTGCCACGTCCCCGTCATGCCCAAAATATCATCATGGAACTCGGCCAAATACCTCCTGATAACCTCCGGCGTGTCCCTAGCCGGGTCGCAAGAGATGAACACACTCCTCAACACGCCCTCGCCCTGCTTCTCCTTGACCTGGTCGATCATGCCGGCCATCTTGTCCAGCTCCTCCGGGCAGATGTCCGGGCAGTGCGTGAAGCCGAAGTACACCAGCGAGTACTTGCCCTTCAGGTTCTCTTCCGTGAACTCCTTGCCGTTGTGGTCGGTCAGGCGGAAGGGGCCGCCGACCAGAGGCTTGCCGATGCCTTTGTTTGCTTCGGCGACGCGGGCGCGCGACATGCGGTCTTTCTCGTAGCGGAAGTAGAAGGTCAGGCCGGCGCCGGCGAGGAGGAAGAGGAGGCCGGCTTGCCATGAGAAGGGCTGGAGAGAAGATGTATTAGTAATGGGGTTCTGGTTGGCGCATTGGAGAGGAACTGGTGGGACGTACGCCTGATTTATGCCGCGACTTGGCTTCTTGTACGGTCTTGTAGCCTCTTCTGCTCAGAATTGTCCATGGCGAGGCTCTCTGCGTCTTTGATGCCTGGATGTTCGTCTTCGATCTGATCTCGCGCTTGGTGGTGCCGGAGAGCGAGGTGATTGTTCGGCGGGACTGGAAGGTCGCGCATTGTCTGCATATGGTAGGCTCTGCTAGGCGCAGGCCTCTTGCGAAAATAGCAGCCATTGTAGCAGTCGGAAGAAGCGTGGTGATGATATAGAAGCGGATCTGGCTGGAAGCTCTTAATAATTCGAAGTTCGAGCAAGTCGCTGACTTTACGGCTTCGGCTTCGGATGGAGAAGCACCTGACGCCACTTGGACAGGGTCCCGCCGTTTGGATCAGACAATCCTCCGCCCACATTTTACAATTAGAATTGTCCAGGAAATAGAACTGATTGTCTGTTCACGAAACGAGTAAATTGATTTTGAACCTGTAAAATTTAACATTACGAAAATAGCAACCAACGCTGCTAAACGAAAACCACCGCCCAAGGAAAAGTATTTACATGTAGATATTCGTCTCTCGTAATCATGCCCTCATCTCATTCTACATCTCATCTAAGCCTCACCTACCCAGCCGCAAACTGGCTCTTCTTCCTCAGCTTCTCGCCATGCCACCAAAGCAGAATCGGCGCCGGAAAGCCAATAGCGAGCCCGACAAATGCCAGCACGCTGTTTCCCCAACCATACCCTAGGGCCGCGTACATTTGCGGCGCGAAGAGCGGGAAGGCAAAACCGCCCAAACTCCTCAGGACCGTCGTGGCTGCGATGGCAGAAGCCGCGTATCGCGTGTAGGCGTCGACGATGTATGTCTGGCAGCACTGGAACACCATTTGGTTGCCTGCGGCGAAGATGGCGGTGCCGATGTTGGGCACGATCCAGTGCGTTTTCGCTTGTGCGCTCCAGCCGTAGATGAAAAGGCCGATGGGAACCAGAATCGAGCCGGGAACCATCAGTGGTACGCGGAATTCACTACGTCCGACGCCGTCGTGAGTGGCTTTCAAGTGTTTGTAGATCTTGTCTGCTGAGAAAGCGGCGATTTGCGTGCCGATGAAGAAGCCAACGCCGAGGGAGATGTAGTTGAGACCGCCAATGCCTTGAGATTGCTGGTAAATCGAGCGTGGGCCGGTCCAAACCATGGGGAAGGAAGCTAGTACGAGATACATGACACCATAGACGTAGCCAATGTACAGGGCGAGGATTTGCACAATGGGTTGCGTGAAGAGAAGGCGGAACGGGCGCTCAAATGCAGAGCCAAGATGCTTGCTCAGCTTGCGGTTGGGTGTCTCAAACTCAGTGTGCAGCTCCTTATTGCCAGTCATCTTGATAAGCTTGACCTTCTTGCGACGCAGGACTTCCGCAGCGTAGGTCTCTTGCAGGAGGAAGAAACCCATGATTTGGATGACGATGGCGGCAATGCAAGTCGAGTAGAAGACCCAGCGCCACGAAGTATTCTCAGCGATGAAACCACCTGCGATGGGGCCGATTGCAGGACCAAGCAAGGGCATCAGCGAGTAAAGTGCCATAGCCCTACCACGCTCTTGCGGCATCCAGAGATCACCCAGTACACCACCGCCAATTCCCAACGGAGCACTGCCACCCAGACCCGACAGGAAGCGGAAAGCGATGATCTGAGGGCTATTTGTAGCAAAACCACAAGCCAAGTTGAACACAAAGTAGAACATGTTGCTGATCTGCAAGACGATTCGTCTACCGAAAAGCTCAGAAAGAGGTCCAATGAATAGCGGCCCAACGGCAAAACCGAGCACGAAGACGGACAAGGCGAGCGGAACCTCGCTGGAGCGTGGTGGGAGGCCAAAGTCTTGAGCGATGTTTTGCAGTGCGGGTGCGATCATGGAACTGGAAACAGGAGAGATGAAAGTGAAGAGCGACACCGTGACAGTGGCTGCCCACTTCCTCTGTCTACTCCAATTCTTTGGGTTTTCCGGGTCGTCGGGTCCATCCCAGGTTACTAGATTGGTATCTTTCTCAGATCGTCTTGATTTCGTTGATGATTTGCGGCCCATGGACTGGGCATTTGATTTTTGGCGTAGAATCGAGATCTGGCCGTAGGTAGCGCCATCGTTGTCGTCAGGCAATGGCCAGTCTTGGTCATCTGGCGATGCCCACGAGTCTGGGCTGGGTGCATCATATCCATAGTCATGTACCGCACCGGCATAGAAATCCAAGTCAGAGACGAGATAGGCTAGATCAACGATACTTTCGCGAGCAGTGTCTCTCTGCGATGCCGTCGAGTTCCCGCGTGAAAGGTAGCCTTCTTCTCGCGCTTCAGAATACCAAGCAGGAGGCTTCCTCGTCGAGCCGCTACGAATAGGCGCAAAAGTTGGATTACTGTTCTCGTTGACAACTTCTCTCGAGACCCAAGGAAACTCCTCCGTAGACAGAGGCCTCAGCCTCGCTCTCTCCATCTCCGAAATCGGCCTGCTGGTCTCCGCCATGGAGTAGGAATCGTTCGTAGACCAAGTGTTGGTAGATCTGATGGTTTGCCATGAAGCGTGGGTACGACGTCCATATGGATCGTCGGGAGCAGAAGAGTCCATGTTGTTTTCCTGAAACACAATTTCTCAACAGGGATAGGCGAGCAAGGGGCGGGTGGAAGTCAATCAATAATAGTGCAGGGCGACGAGCACAGAAGCAAGCAACAACAACGCACGCGAGCGAGGAGTGGGCGCCACGTTCTTTTGAGCACAGCACCCCGGGCATCACGCATGCAACTCGCATCCTCTCTCATCGGCGCACCGCAGCACCGCAGCCAGCTCACCGGCGAATACGGGCTTGCCTTCCCACGAGGACGAGGCATGGCTCAGGTCTTACAGCAGCCTGCGCCAGGCCGTCGCATTGCCAGAAGCATAATGGGGAGGATTGTCCGCCGGGCTCGCCGCAGGAGTATCGATCTGCTTTCCAGAAACGAGGTCCAGGATCTGGATTTGGGATGGTGGCTTCGGATGGCCTTGGTGCTATTTACGGCAATCAGCTGAGGCGCAGGTGAGGGAGAGGGTGTGAGTGGTCGGCTTCGCGAAGCCTGCATGGTTGATCTGCATATAGTGGCCGCGCTTGCGGGGAGCCGAAGAGGCATATCCACTTCCTCTATCTATCACGCGCCTTGCGATACAAGGGCCTGACATGATTATCATCCCCTAAGCTCTATTAAATGTAGATGTTTTGCTTTCTTGACAGGCGATGCGATGCGCAAGGCTTAGCCGCTGACGTCTCACATCCGGCTGTTTTCGCTTGACGGCGGAGATTTGATGACATACGGTCGAGAGTCTGTTCAGCTGCTGAGCAGACCCTTTGACACACTCATACGACTGAACAATATATGCGTACAATTTCGCCTCTGCAAGTCATCAAGCCTCATCCCTCGTCATTGGCGTTTACGAGGTTGCATTTTCGGTACGCCGGCGGCCATGCTGAATGTCCGCTGCGTGCGCTGGCACGCGATTTGCTGCATTCGTCTTCCATCGTGAAAGCTCATATCTTTTTCTCGTAAGGTATCTCAATACATTCAATCATCATGGCCGCTCGCTGCAACGCTGTCCCTCCAATCCGGACCATTTTGGGTATGTCGGCAGTGCTGACGCATCTGCCAGCCGATGTATAGTTGCCTTGCCGCCTGATTTTACATTTCCAATTCATGCCACCGTCAGCAGTCGGCGCCGACTTGCGAATTCTGCTTCGCCGCCTCGTGAAGCAATAAAATGGACGGCGCCGAAGTATGCCGACGTCAAATAGCTCAGCAGCAATCTCACTTTTCGTCTACGCTCATGCTCTCCACTGCCTGCTCCGCCGCTTCCTTCATCTCTTCGATATCCCAGTCGCCGGCTTGCCCTGACTTCAGCTTATCCTTCCAAATTCCCAGTTTCTGCCCGTTGTCATCGTCGCTGCCTGGGAGACTTTGGTAGAATTTGATCATACGTGTGGTGTCTTTGCCTGAGCTCACGAACAGAACATCGCGCTCTGCGTCCTGATGAATAGCTGCGCAGAGAAGAATCCAGAGAGTGTTCTGAAGCACGTCAGACCCACGCATCGCTGGTCGCTTCCGGTTCATGCTCTCCAACTTCTGACCGATGGCCTGCAGCTTGGCTTCTTTCAGCTGCGCAGCTGAGGGGGCATCGATTTTCTGCTTCCGGCATAGTTTGGCGGATGAAGAGGTAAGATCAGATAGGCTTTGGGCGGACGAGATGGCTACGGAGAATTTCTCCATATCTTTGTTGCGAGACTTGTCCCGCTGGAGGTGATTCGAAATGCGAAGATGTTGAACGGCGGAGGGCAGGATGTCCGTTCTGAGGATTTCAGTAGTGTATGTGTCAAGGCGCGTTTTGAGTGCATCGTCAGACACCGTATCCAGGGATGCCCCATACAGCTTGATCGGGGCGAGGATGCGCAGCTGCGCCGCCTCAACAAAATCGAATCTGTCTGTGGCGGAGAGGGTGGAGAAGGTTGTATGAACGGCAGAGGTGATGGTGATGCGGTGGTGGCTGTTGAGGATGTGAGTCGCGAGAGGTTTTGTCGCAGCCAAGTTGGAAAGAATCTGAGCGTCTGAGGGAGGCTCGTCTGAATTTTGGTTCCAGAGCAAGGTGGTCTGTTTCACTGCAGCATCTGTCAAATCTCCCAAAGCCTTGTCGAAGGATGTACGTGATGCTACCACCACTGACTCGTCGTCAAGATCCAGAACACGAAGCTTGCCAGCAACGTCCGGGTGAGAGATTATAGCGCTCACTCCCGATCTAATGCCTTGGTCGTCGGCATTGGCAATATGAGTGAAGCCGTGGCTTTCCGCATCCTCAAGAGCCTGTTCTATCTGCTTCTTGTGGGTCTCCTCGAGCTTCTGCTGGTGTGCTGAATGATATTCATTCGGTGTGAAAATGACTTTGCCGTTGGTGAGGTCTATGCTGCCGTCCAAATTTTCTGAGCGGGCTACGGTTCTCGTAGTCCAGTCCAAGAAGTCGACCGGAATATGTGGTAATCGCGATGAAAGGTCGCATTTCTCCGGCCGCACATCCTCGATCGCATCAATAACAGCGCGCTTCGTCGATCCCAGATTATCTTGTCGAAACATGTAGCGTTTCCCTGGCCGCGGCGAGTGACATTGAATATCTTCCGTGCCATATAGCTGCGCTTCGCGATCAAGCGCTGACTGCAACGAGTCTTTGTGGATGTCATGTTCCGCGCTCCAATTTGACGTGTCGATGAATCCTTGACTTGTGGCTTCGACCAGCGAATCCAGTATCTTGCGAAGCTCAATATTGGGGATTAATGTGCGGCCATCTCGGCTATATGAAAGGGGTCCGTGGTAAGGCGCAAGTAGCCAGTCTGTCTCCCGTATCCCCAGTATCGATGCAAGGTTGCCTATTGGAATGCGTTCCTGACTCGTTTCCAGTAACTCCTCGAAGCGGGTAAGTACTTTTTGGGAGTTGTAGAGTTTCTCGCCTGATGCACTCCGCACCAAAGATGCCTGTCCTTTTGTGGGCTCTGGTGGTGGAAACGCTGCGACAATCGCCGCAATATCGAGCGAGGCGAAAATGGGCGCCATGTGGCAGGCTGCTTTGTTTGCTTGGCCAGCAGCCTGCACTCACTGAAACTCTTAGGAAAGGTTGCGCGCAAATGTTCGAGTCAGGTACAAGAATGAGTGTTTGTCTCAAGTTATCTTTCTTTCTGATTCCGTAGGGCGGTTCTTGGTATAGTCTGTCGCATCTCAAACTCCGCGAAGGTTCCACACCGCGCTGTTCCCAGTTCGCCGCTTGCTCGCTCTCCATACCATCGATCTCTTGGCGCTTCGCTGGCGGCGACTGCAACTTTGAACTTCACGGCATCTTCATACAGTACGCATACCCGATATCACCGCAACCATGGCGCAATTCCGACCCAAGAAGCTCGATCTGGGCTGTTTCGTCCACGTTTTGAACATCCGCGACCACACCAAGCGCAAGGTCTTCGAGCAGCACGAGCCGGAGAGGTACGCCTCCTTCATGTCCTAGCCGCCGCAATGCGCTAGACACTGTGCATCAAACATCCCGCCTCTTTCAAATGCTGACTGTTGGTTGCAAACAGACAAGCTCTTCGCTATGTTATTCGCAACACTTCTCTCCCCCAGCGCACTCGCGCGCAGGCGCAACTCCAGCTGAGCCAGATGCACGCCTACACCCGTCCTACGCAGATAAAAAACCGCTGCATCATGGGCGCGAGAGGAAAGGGTGTTTTCAGAGACTTCCGCATGGCACGAGTAAGTACTCTTGCGACAGAAATCGAGCGGGAGAGGCGGATGCTGACAATTGCGAACAGTTCCAATTCCGTTTGAACGCTCTCGCGGGCAACATCCCCGGTGTGAAGAAGGCAAGCTGGTAAAAGTCCAGGCATTGCATTTGTAGGATATTGTACAAAATTTATGGGTCAAAAAAGAGCATCAGGCGGCGTTCAAGGCGAATCATAGGTTGGCGGGCCAGTCCAACCGCATGGGCATGGGCATAGGCATGGTAGATGGTGTCGGTGTGCACAGTGAGTGCGCCGGATCTTTTGGACATTGAAGGACAAGATCATTGGGACCCGCTCTGTTGCGTACTTGCGCACGCGCCTTTGTAAGACCATCAAGGGTGGAGTGAGGTCCCCCGATACGCACCCAGCAATGCCGAGAAGTACTTCCTTCACATTGTTCTAATTTTCCAACTGCTCTCAATGTTCACATGCACTGCTTCTCCCTCTCCGACCTACTTTCACATGACAGAACTAACGTGGTCGTGCCTTCCTCATCTGCAAGCACGCACTTGCTGCCTTGGCAACCCAGGCACCGCGCACGTAATATAACTCTTCACACCTCGCGCTCTCTCCTTCACTTCTCTCTACCAAGCAGCTTGCCGCTACCCAAATCATTCTGAAGCCATTCTTTCGCACGATTGACAAACTGACACAGTACTTAGGCGCGCTTTTGGAAGTATGTTCCGACGTACGACTGAAAGCCCACCCAGCGAGGTGCAGTTCCCGACTGGCCTCGCTGCGCTCGGCATCGCGCGCAACGACCTTGGACAGTATGTGAAGGCCAACGACCCGGACTCCTTCATCGACTACAAGGCCTTCCAGGATGACGCGACAAACTCACAGCTCGCCCAAGCTGTCAAGGACGCCATCCAGGGAGACGTGTTGAAGGAGCTCGAAGACCTAGATCTTCTGCCCTACTACCTCCACCAGGATGACAAGAAAGCATACACTGACCCCGCGAAGCCCTCCAAGAAGTCAAGCGTGCGCATCCTGGCTTCTGACATGCAGAGGCTGTCCAGCAAGAAGCAAATCTTCATCATCATTGGCGACTCGAGCCAGGAACTCGGGATCTGGTCCTGGAAGACAACCAAAACGGAGGGTGGTATCAACAAGGGAACCGCGGTTGGTACTGTCAAATCGCTTCGCTCTATGGCCGCTAACGTTCGCATCCACGGCTCAGTCTCTGGGCAGCCGGGCATCATCATCCTCAACCCAGGGGAGCTGCTCTGGTCCAACAAGGAGAGGAGGTGCTTCAGCCACTCTGCCTGGCGCAACCGCCCGCGTCCGAACGCCTTCATGGACACCTACGCCATCACCGCACATAACAAGGTGCCTGGCCACGAGCAGCCTTTGGATCATGTGACAACTTTCCTGCACGTGCACCTACGCTCGCTCGTCCCGAAGAAAGCTCGTCTCTACATCACCGCCATTGGCGACGGCGCTTACACGCTCCTGTCCCACCTCAACCACAAACTCGCCAAGTACCCGAATCCCATCATCTACAAGCAGCTCACCGCAATCGCCCTACTTGAGTCGAGCCATGACTTCGAAGCAGTCGAAACCCCACGTCTTCAGCACTTCCTGCGCAAGCATGCGCGTGCTTGGGTCGCATCGCAGGAGCCGAAAGGCTTTCTCCTGAAGCATGCAGAGACGTTCCCGTCGCAGCCGATCGACGTCCAGAGGCCGCTAGGCAGGAGACACCAAGACCCCGTCATCCGCAACTCAGCCATCACAGGCATTCGCACTGATCCGTGCATCACGCCCGCACAGCCTTCCGACCTCGAGACATACATGAGGATCTACCGCGAGGAGAGATACTTTGAGGTGGAGCGCGAGCTTGCCGAGGAAGGTCCCGTTGTCCCAGATTTTCCGGTGGCCACCGACCGCCCGGAGTTCGATAGGGAGTTCTACTTCCCTTCGGCTGCTGGTGCCGATCGCCCACCTATCGATCCGCCGGCCCACGTCCCGAGAATCAGGCACAGGAGGACCAGAGAGATCGTCAACCCCATGCTGCCTTCTCCTCTGACTCGCCGCCTCGAAAACGACCCCCGTGAGAAGGCCGAGGATGACGACCCGTTCGGCATTAGCACTACCGATGCTGCCAACGCTACCGAATCTACCGACCCTACCGACCCTACCGACCCCATCGATCTCAACGACGCAACCGACCCCATCAATGCTAACGACGCGACCGACCCTACCGATGCTTCTGACGCCCCCGAGGATCCGTTTAAGCCGTATCCATACATGCAAGACCCAGTCAACGCTTCCACCTACAGCGCTGGCGTCGAGGAAATCGCGGAGATGGTCTTCCCGGCCGTTGTGGACGATGTCGTCGGCTTCTTCGAGTGTAAGATGAAGTGAGAGTCTGCTTAGAACGGTCTCAACCCGTTTTCATGCGAGCGAAGGGTGGAATCAGAACACTGAATGTGTTTTGAATGCAGTTTCCTTTGTTTCTTGGGTTACGAAAATCACAGGGTTTGGGCAATTGATGAATGCGATGAATGCATTACATGAATGGACGATTGAATGATTGAATGATGCTGCCTCACGGACAGAAGCAGCCAACTTGTATACTTAGCATGACACACATCAAAAAGGGTTTTCTCCACAGCGTGGTCTCAACCCCTATATGCTGAGCGCGATGATACTAACCCACTTGATTGTTCCACTTGTGAGTTACAGTCTTCATTGTGACGCCTCTCTCCGTGGCACTCCGGCCCTCATAACAAATCGAAGCTCTCTATACTAGCATCTATAATTGTTGTCATCCGTAAGGTCCTGTCTTCTCCATGCTGCCTCTATTAATGGCACTTAGACCCATACTAGCGTATTAGAGCTAGTAATAGGAGCATACCCATTACGGAGATCCTTAATGCAAAAAGCTACCATCCCTATTACATGATAATCTTGTTAGTAGACTAATCTTCATTACTCTATTCCGGTGACAAACAAGTAATGATAAGATGGGGAAAAGATTTCGATATATAGTACTATATGCGAGATCATCATAAGTCAATTTAAGGCTTCTTTAGTAAACAGACTCAAATTAGAATCGATAAATTTGTGACAGGAATACGGAAGGAAGGCATGAAACGAAAGCAATATTACGATTTGTACATATTTTAAAGAGGATTGTGGTCATCAAGAACAGAAATCCAGAAATAGACGTCGCTCATCGTTGCTAAAGAGGTATATTCGTAATGTTGCAAAGCCGTATACGTGGATTTGCGCGCTGGATGCGCGCTGAAGGCCGTTGCTGAAATGGTATTGTCGTATTGCAAAGCTGTGTCGTGCTAAATTGGGGCCGGTAGACCATTTCTAGAAATAACATCATCCAGGGGCCACGGGAATATGGTTAAGCCATCAGAAGAGCTTTAGATTCTGTTGATGAACTGCATGCGCTTAGGCAGCGTGGCCATTGGTGCCATTGATGCCGTTGGTGCCATTGGTGGCGCCCGGAAGACCACCAGCAGCAGTGCGGTCTGCAGCGGCCTCCTCATCAGTGACGTGTTTCTTCTTGTCCTCAAACTGAACATCCTTCTCCGTGTAGTCGTGAATGTGCAATCCAAGCCTGCCAGGGTCAATGTTGCGGTGACCCCAGATGAGAAGAGCGCCGAAGACAGGCTTAGCTAGGACGTCCAAAACACCGTAGAATGCGGCCTCGGAGTCGGGGGCAATGACATTAGCGCCCTCACTAACTCCCCAGGCGATGGGATACAGAGTCCACAGCACAGCGGTCAAGGTTCCGCATTGGAGGAAAGTCTTGCCGACCTCATTGCCCATAGCGTTGGCGTGCCTGCGGGCTTCCCAGACGAGCTGGTAGAGAATGTAGAACAGAGCGACGCAGCCGAAGACATAGAAACCCCACTTGTACGACGTCCTGACAAGGGCACCGACGAGACCGGTCACGATCATGACCCAGTCGACAAGGATCACGAACAAGATGGAGGGCCAGGGCATACCGGCTGTGAGCATCAGGTCAAGCAGCAGAAGAGGCGTGGTAATGAACCAATCAATGTAGCTGGAAAGAAGTTAGCCCCAAGTCTCAAAAGTACGATTCACGGTGAACATACCGGACATAGTAGATTTCGCGGTTGACACCACGGACAGTAGATGCTGAGCGTTGAAATTCGACCGGGATACCGGTCCAGCCCAAGTGCGAAGCCATGGTGAAATAAGCGACTGCAGCGACCATGGTGATGGCAGCGGTGATGTAGTGAAATATGCGCTTCTGGCGAGGTTTGGTCTGGGCAAGGCCACAGAACGCAATCGTGCTGGCAATCATCACGGCGCAAGCGGCCCAGTACCAGTCTGAACCATGCGTCGTAATGGCAATGTCAGCCGAAGAGTTGCTGACAGAGTCGTCTAAAGTAATTGTGTTAGCCGTGCTTGCGGTCCGCGTATATCATGAGGGAATCATACCATTGACGTTAAGTGCTTGGTTGACCATTGTTGCTGGTGTATCTTGTGCAACAAGGAACAGGCCTTCAGCGTAAGAGATGTAGTGGTGTGATAGAACGTTCTGAGAAGCAATGGGGTCACGAGAGCTCTACATATACCGCTCAAGTACCCTCCAACATCCTTCCATTGGTAGATTGATGATAAATTGCATCTGTAAGACACGCGTATGACGTGTAATCTCACCGACTGAGCGAGCCTCTTCTGAGTTCAATCAAGGTGTGTCCGGGCGTTGGCGGCATTCGTCCGCCGGGGGCTTGGGATCTACCAAAGCGACGCCAAATGTACACAATTCATCCTCCGTCCATACCGGGACTATCGCCGTCGCTCCGAAGCGAGCGCGATATCGTGACGAGGTTTGAGTTGACCTTTGACAAATGCATTTTCATGCGATAAGAAGCAGTGTACGCTGCCTGGATTATCATGATAGCGAGAACTCTCGCACAGCTGCATTCCTACCTGATGCAGGAAGCTCAAAAATGTCATCAACAGAGGAGACTAGTCGCGGTCGAGTCGGCGTCACATATGAACAAAATCAAGTCGTCATGCAGCCCAACGCCACCCCCAAGTTCAGGATCGTAAGGCGTTGTCAAGCATTTTAGAGTCATTTGGTGTAGAGCTATCGGAGCTGGCCTGGAGCTTAATCTTCCTGGTCCGTGTGATAAGGTGCATTTCACGCTGAGATCGGACAAGTTCATGCTGATCTCCGTTGCGATACACTCCAAGGCCAACGGCTTTACCTCATCATGACTATGGGCCAGACCAGACTGCAGCCGCGGAGCGTCGCGGAAATGCACACCTCACCACCTCACCTCTTGATTGTTTCATATACAGGGAACATCTTCACATGCATTCCATTGGTGAAGAGCCATCGGGCACGATTCCGGCGCCCTACGAAACGTCGTATCATCGTTGGAGCATCATGACCGTTCAACTTCGAAGATCTTAGTCGCAACTTTGGGAGCACAGGCTACAGGGACCTTCCAAATACTTCCCGCCTTTAACAGCGAGCAGCATCATCAGCATTGTTCCATGGCTTCTGTGGTTTGGCTGGTATCAACGTGCATGACGATTGGGAGCTGGCGAGAAGGACTTCGGTCATGTGTCTGACCACCCACGACCTCTTCCCCTCACGCATGCGATGACCGGCGACTCTGTGCGACAATATATATGCACTCAATAACCAATCATGGGTGCATGCTGGAGCTATTGATCAATTACGATGCACTTCAAGTGCGGAGTTCTCGGGAATTGCGATTGTGCTAGCCCGATGCTGCTGTGCATTCAGGATAGCCGGCGAGCGGTGTAGGCCGTTGTATACCGAAGCAGAGGTATGGGTGCGAGTGCGTTCAGGCACAATTGCATCTTTGGTATTGCCAAGCATGTCTAACCACTAGAAATGCGGCGAATCAGGCTGTGCGAAACATTCGACCCGTACTGTAAGAGAGAGGTCAGTGATACCAAGGGGTGAATTGAGCCAATGGTTGGAATGTCTTGTTGGTCTGCGACGGCCTTAATAGGACAAGGTGATTTCCAGGTGTCAGAAATCCTTTGAAATCATTGCAATTGGCAGTATAAGCAAGCTCAGATGTTTAGATCAGGTCCCGATAAGTACACTCACTAGATCATACCTGGAGTCGCCTGAGTTACAACATCAGCCAACATGAGATGGATGCCATCTTCTCGTCAATCAATTCGATCACTACCACAAGTTCGGCATATTGCTGCAGTAATAACAATAATATACAACGGCCCTGACTCACCCCCGGCGCCGATGTAGCAATTGTTTCGGTGCTGACAACATTTGCTTGAGGAATGATACCAAGGCTGAAGGATTCGAGAATCCTGCGGCTCCTCGTCTCGAGGCACGACTCTTCAGCCGCAGGACCATCTGTGGATTTCGACAACCTCCTCCGTTCAAGGGCAATCTAATCTTCGCGTTGTTCTCTCGTCAAT
The DNA here is from genome assembly GCA_001931905.2 of Cladosporium sp. IMV 00045. NCBI lineage: Eukaryota > Fungi > Ascomycota > Dothideomycetes > Cladosporiales > Cladosporiaceae > Cladosporium > Cladosporium sp. IMV 00045. Next base: position 10,197 of record MSJI02000787.1, on the reverse strand, counting down.
ATCTTTTCTACCAGGATGAGATCAATCTGAGTGCAATGGCTGCCTGTTTTACGCACGTAAGAAATCCATGCAGCGTCAGGTAAGACGACTAGGCCTCAGATATTAATCGCAACGGTAGGAGATAAAAGCCTTGCCTTGTCCTGCTCATTGCCTGAAGTCGACATACTCCTATACCTCTTCCATATCATCTCCTCAGTCCTCTTCAGTATGGCACAAGACGCAAAAGTGCATGTTGTCTCCAAGACTAACAGCAAGGAGCACCTCACCCTATCTGCAAACACAGTTCATCTACCTCGTCTCGCCCACGGAAACATTCGTCTTCAGACCAGTCTAATCAGCCTTACCTCCAACAACCTCTCATATGCCAGGCTTGGTCACATAGCCAACTGGTGGGATGCCTTCCCGGCCCCTCAATCGTTACCGGCCCCTTACAATGACACCGAGAAATACGGTATTGTACCCACATGGGGTTATGCCGAGATCATTGAAAGTCGTGTCGACGGTTTGACCGAAGACACGATCATCTATGGCTTCTGGCCCTCTTCGACCCTCCCTGTGGACCTCCAGCTCGTGCCAACCCAACCAGAAGGCCATTATATCGACGTAACACCCAATCGCCAGCGCCTGTGGTCGTACTATCACCGCTATACCATTCCTCGCCAACCAGTGGACCTCACATCGCAAGAGCTCGCTGCTCAGACAGTTTTCAGACCCCTGTTCGAGTGTGCCCACACGCTTAACACCTATGTCCTGGGCCCTATGGCCATCCATCCTTGCCCTCGAACTCTCCGCGACCAAAAATGGCCCCACGCAGACCTCAGTGCCACCGCTGTCATCTCCCTCTCAGCATCCGGCAAGACTGCCAGAGCTTTCAACGACGCCCTCCTAAACGATCGCAAACCGAACACAGGTCCCTTGGGCCTTCTGGCAATCACCACGGACCCCTCATCACTGACCCTCACCCAAAGAAACAGCACCCCCTCCACCCCAACAAAAACCCTCTCCTACCCTGCTTCCCTCACCTCAGAATCAACCTCCTTCCTCAACACCCTCCGCGCGCAAAAAATCCTCCTCGTCGACTTCGGCGGCCGCGCCGACTCCCTCCCCTCCCTCCACCAGCACCTACAAACCCACCTCCCCTCCGTCCCCATCGGAATCATAGGCGTGGGCGCTTTGCCCTCCACTTCCTTCGCGGAAGCGCAGGAACTTTTCGCGCGCGTGCCGGAGCGCAGACAGATGAATACGAGCGAGGTGAGGGAGGTTGTCGTGCAGGCTGTGGGCGAGGAGGAGTATTTCGATGGCGTGGAGAGGGCTTGGGAAGGGTTTTGTGCAAGGGGCGGGTGTGGTGTGGAGGTTAGTGTGGGGAGGGGCGTGGATGGGTTTGAGGAGGGGTGGGAGAGGGTTTGTAGGGGTGAGGGGTTGGTGGGTGGGTTGGCGTATTTGTTTTAGGGGGAAGGAAGGGTTGGTGAGGATGATGGCGCTTTGCTGGGTGTGAGTAGCAGGAGGCAAGGAGGGTGGATGAGATTGATTTGAATCAATAGATCACTGAGTCTCATAGCATGGTAGTTAAATTGTCATCATCTCACTACGAGCGACTATTTTCAGAGGTCTGCGCCTTGCTATGCCACAAAACAAGCCAACCCACCCGAACGCCTCGCTCGCTCAAACGCTAGCAGCGCAAAAAGAAGAATCCAAACCAGACTTGTCTGGTCAAAGGAGATCACCACCAAAAGACAAAATCCCTCCGATCCTGCAATCAAACCAACAAGCCCAAACGCATATTCTCAACCATACGTCCACCAACGCCCTTGATACGGCCCAACTGACCAAGGCTATCCACACGCCCGCCCTCAGCTTCATCGCCGAGCTCCAAATCACACAAGCAGTTGGCAATGGCTTCCGCCCTCTTGGCGCCCACGCCCTTGAGAAGTTTGATCTGGCTGACGTCGCGGCTGTTGATGACAGCGAGAAGATGCTTGGTGCGTGGGGTTTGTGCTGCAGGAGGAAGGGAAGCTGACACGGCGACGTCGGCGAGCTCGTCTTCGGAGTCGGCGGTCGTTTTGATCGCGGCTGCTACTGCGGCGGTGGGGCGGGGGCGGCGCACTTTGGTGCGTGGGCGGTAGACAAAGTCATCTTCTTCGTCCTCGGAGTATGTGGCTTCTTGGATCTCGTGGTAGCTCTGATCTTCGTCGTCGGCCGGGACGAATTTGCGGATAGGCCTGGTTGCTGGACGTGACAGGTGCTTTGACTCTTGCACAATGGGCACAACGGCGGATACTGCGCGAGAAGGCGTGAGGTGAACTGCCTGCTTTTCCTGGATGCGGTCTTGCAGAGCAGCGACCTTCCTTCTCAGTTTCTCATTCTCGGGAAAATGAGGCATGGCGAGCTGGTACATCCTCAGCGCGCTGGCGTCTTCACCTCGCACGTGGTGCTGCTTCGCCATGAGCAAATATTGCAAGCCTTCTGCTCGCTCAGACTCTTGACCTCCGACGCGCTTTTCCAAAGCATCAAGGCGTTTCTGCACTTCGTCGGAGATGGGGTCTGGGTTCGCCACGGTAGTACTGTCGACGCGCTCGGCCAATGCCTCGGTGACTTTGCGCTCGATCAAAGCCTCAATGGCTGATTGTGACATGCCAGGGTCTGCCTTTGTTGGGTTTGGCTTTGCCACTTTCGACGGCCGAGCTAGCGAGGAGATGCTTTCTGAGTTGGGCCGCTTAGGCGATTTGATGGAGGGTTTGTTCGATCTGGCAAGGCTGGTATTTGCAAGTGTTGCGGGTTTTGAGGGTTTGTCTGAGAACACCGCGAACGATTTTGCAGGCTTCGGCGCGCCGGTGCCAACTTCTTTCAGGTGGCTGTTGTGAGAGAGGATTTTGGGTCGAAGTGGCTGTCTGTTCATTGCAGGCCCCCGGATTGGCGCACCGCTTGCGCCATCTGGCTTGCCCTTGCCAGGCATGTCGCGGAAGAAAGGTTGGTTCTCGATCTCATTCGTCTCGATCTTCTTTGTGCGGTTGGCAAAGTTGAGCGAACTCATGGTATCCAAGTGGTAGCTCTTCACGGGTGCCAAGTTCAGAACCATGACAGTGTGCGATTTGTTCTGACCTAGCGCCAGGATGCGCGTCATCTTGCTCTCGCGATAGGGTATCCGTGCCTGTGACTTGCTGATGGCCTCCACGCATTGCGCGAGTACGAAAAGCGACTTGTTGATCGCAGCCGACTCCACCAGCCTCTCTTTGTTGTTGTCCGTCCTCCTGTTGTCTTCCGAACCAGCCAAGTCGATGGCGCTGACAGTGCTTACGCGAGTCTGATCGCCAGTATTTTGAGTAACCTTAACGCAAAGAACGGCGTGTGATCGCGAAGAGTGCGCGTTCAGCTTCGTAGCAGATGTGGATCGGTTGACGTTTGCATGGTCGTATAGTTGCTCAAACTCTTTCAAGGAAGTGCAAGGTCTTTCCGTCAATCCCACCACAATCGCTTTTCCCTTCTCATTGTCGCGAATGGGCAGCCCAGCAGGGGTGCGCTTTTCGGGCGCCTCGAAAAGGTCGAAGACTTTATCGTTATAGATCTCGTAATAGCTCATGGACACGTGAACAGTGGACTCGCCAGCGCTGTCCTTCTCAACTTTGCGTGCGCGACGGTAGATGGCGGAGAGAAGTCGAGGGATGACACCGCGCTCTGCCAGAGACTTTCCACCGCGCATGGTGTGAGTCTTTCCTGTGCCGGTGACACCATAGGCGAAGATGGTTACATCGAAGCCCTTGAACAGATGCTTGACAGTCGGCGAGACTGATGACATGGTCAGCATTGCGGCATGACTGGTCGCAGCAGGTACCACATACCCTCGTTGTCAAAGACCTGCGCCTGTGTCGCATCCTGTGCGTAGACACTGTTGAACGCGAAGGAGTAATTTTCTCCGTAGTTCTTGGGATTGGGGATCTTCACGATCGTCTTCGTATCGGCAGATTCTGCGCCCGCAGTGTGTTCGGCGTGAACAATGACATCTTTTTCAATCTCGGCCTTGAGCAGGGGTCGGATGCGGGCGACGACGCGAACACTCATTGTTATATGTGGTTGGACTTTTCCCCCCTGGTTGGCGCTTAGGTGTTGGGCCGAAGAGCTGCTGGTCGAAGGATTGGTGGTGGTATATCTTGCTGCTGGGTTAGTACATGCTCGAGGAGGGAAATGCGTGGATGCAAATGCGGTGTGTGTGATAGAATGCAAGAAGCCCCCAGCCTCCAGTATGATGCGTGCTATAGTCAACTCTGCATCTTGGCCTGAGACAAGCAGCGTGTATCGAGTTTGATCGCCGCGTTGGCGTAGCAACACCCGCGAGAGCTCGCAAGCACAGCGATGCCATCCTATTTCATCTCTTCTTCCCTTCTCCATCGACGACGAGTATGATACTGCTGTGGCTATTGAGCACATTACATACATATTTCTTCTGATGAGTGTGAAGAACTCAAGGCGTTTCGAGATGCTTGCAGACAAACATAGTCTCCAAGTCTCGTGTTTCGTAGGTACAGCCAATCAGAAGCCGTTATGCTGGACTTCACCACCTATTCTGAGGCACAACCGCCGGGTATAGGAAAAGGCATGCTATTTGGCGCTCCCAGTACCAGTCTTCAGTGGCACAGCCACGAGAGCCCACACGTAGTCTCAAGAATGTGTAATTGCGCTGCCTTGGAGTGGTGAAGGTCGCATCACTGATACAACTTTCTTCTCGTTGACCAACGTTTCCTTCTGTCCACGCTTCTCTCTGTTTACCACAACATTCAATCCATTTCTTTTCTTCTCCTTCGTTCACTGTTAATCGTTGCTCCAACTACTAGAGCTGGTCTCCGTGTACGCTCTTTCTCACCAATAATAATCACCGCAAGCGAATCGACTGAATCGCGACAATGCTGTTTCTCATCAACATCCTCATCGCTCTCTGCACCGCTTCCACTGTCTCGGCTGGCCCGATTCTCATCAAGTACACAAATACTTCCTCACTGGCAAACCCGACCGACATCTCGGATGCTCACTTTGCTTCGCCGTCCAACAGTCCTTCATCTTCGCCGCTACTCGTCGATGGCATCACGCGGCTGCCCACGTCGCTCTTCGCAGAATCGCCTACTCGGACTTTCAACACACCGAGTTCTGGTTCTGGCGACACATCATCCAATGTCCTCTCATCGCCCAACGTTGCCACAAGTAGGCTAGCTACGAAGCACCAACCTTCCGATATCGACGGCATCACCTCCACAGCGTCGGGCAGTCAGCCGTCGTCTTTCCAGACTCTTGAACAACAGCACCCCGCTACAACCAAGACCGTCTGGTCGACTACCTGGACCACTGTCATGGGGTCTTCCCAAGTTTCATCAGAGTCCACAAACACGCGCGCATCTCAACCGTCATCCCTGGTCAGCCAACCTGATGATGCCGCAACCACGACCGAGCAGACCACGGATTGGACATCGGCCTTCTCATTCGATCCCTTGCCCACGAATCCATCACAGTCGAACTTTTCTGAGCCATCACCAACCGTTTTGTTGAGCATGCAATCAGGCCACCCAGACCCATCAAGCCACCATCAAGCATCCGACTCTGCCACCAACACAGCCAAGACATCCGAGTTCACAACATCAAGCCACCCCTCCAATCCCACCGCCGATCCCTCCGAACTCACAACCTCAACATATCCAACCAAAAGCGACACTACCGACCTTCCCAGATTTTCGTTCGACCCTTCCACCGGCTTGCCTGAGGTCGTCACGCAAAGCGCGCCCGCTACCCAGGCCGACGACGATGCGCCGACAAGCAACACAAGCAACATTCCAGGCATCACCATCGTGCCCCAGAACCCGAGCGTGATCTACATCACCACCACGGTCACTGATGCGGATGTGACGACGACTTTGGGTCAGTGAAGAAAGACGGAGGCGTTTGACAAAGGGAAGTACCGGCGTAGTCTCTAGGAAATTAGGAAAAATCAGGTCATAGCGTAGCAAGTAGGTCTTACGACGGTCAATGATTCAATGAAAATGATCAACTTTCTGGATGTCCTGACTGGCAAAGATTCCACTCCATTGATTGCGTGGTGGTAAACTCAATCGAAAGACTTCGCGTTTTGCAGTATTGGGGGGCTTGACAGACAACGCACTCGCTGTACAAAGGCATTTGAAACCCGCTTGTAGCGAATCCACTGATCCCTGCTTAGATCTGATATCTATAGTCTGGCGACAGATCACCCATTTCCTTGACCTCCTCCTCGCTCTTGCCTTCCCTCTTCCACTCCTCTTCACCCCGGTCACGTCTAGCATTTGCAATGCGAAAGTAAGTATGTAGAGTCGAGTAGAGACACAGAGCCAGGCCCAAGAGACCAATCGTGACCGCCCAACCGAGCGTGTTGGAGTTGTTGTCATACAAATAAGGTGCACCGACGCCAGCAGAGTTTCCGATGGTGAGTTGTAGACCAGAGCAATATGCTCGTTGTCCATACCTGTCAGGGAAGTCAGCTGTGCTCTCCACGCGAACACTGCAGATGTTTCATACCGCGGCGTGTTGGAGGTTAGCCAGGACAAAGCGGTCCCAGCCGCTGTGTAGAGTCCCATGGCCACCAGAAAGCATCCAGCGAAGCTAAGCCCGACGCCTTGATCTACGATGAGGAAGACGTGGCCGAGAATCATGACCAACAAAGCGCCGATGACGAAGTAGCCACGGACGGCCATGACATCGCTAAGTCTGGCCAGACTGATATATGTGATGGCGCCGAGCACGTAAACAGGGATCGTCAGTGCCTGGACCTCCGACTGCGACCAATTGCCGATTCTATCAATGATGGTGGGCAAAAAGACCGAAAATCCATAGAGCACTGTGTTGCAGCAGTAGTGGGCGAAAGCGAAAGCGTACGTCTTCCAGTCTTTGACGCCGTGCATGACATCTGCTCGGTTCATCTCTTGTCCTGATTTGGTCTGGCCGGGTTCGTGGAATCTGAGGATATGCATGTTGCGACGGTCTTCCTCCGTTAGGAATTTGGCTTCTTCCACTGAGTTTGGGAGAACAAAGGGAATGATGAATGCAGTGGCCAGGGTGGGGATGCCAATGATCAGGATAATCCATCTCCATCCGCTCCAGCCTGCGATGCCGTCCATTTGACCAACTCCGTAACTGATGAGACCGCCCACGGCGCCGGATATGGCGGCTGTTGCGAAGAAGTAGGCTGTTCGGAGGGCGATGTTTCTCTTGTTATAGAACATTGTGAGATACTACCCAAATGTTAGCCATCATTGATTTAGAGTGTTTGGGCGAAAGAATCCCACCATCACAACGCCGGGAAAGAGGCCCGCTTCGAACAATCCAAGCAATAGGCGGCACGCGATAAGTGCTCCAAGGTTGTTGACAAAAGCCGTGAAAGTAGCAACCAAGCCCCAGGCAAAAGTCAGGCCTGTCAAGTATCGAACGGGTCGTAATCTCTTGATGATCATGTTGGAGGGCTACAGATTTCAGCAAGCTTTCCACACATCTAGACGTGCAGCTTGTGCGGATCGCATCGATCATCAGAGGGGCGTACCACTTCAAACAAACAATAAGTAATAAACAAGACCGACACAGCAAGCTGATACTGCGAATCGCTCAGATTCAGATCTTCTTGCATGTTGAAAAGTCGGGCATTTCCAATAGCGACCCTGTCCAGAAAGTTGTTGAGGTAGACAGCAAAATGTTAGCGAAAGTACAACAAACGACATGGATAGGTGAAGACAAACTCCACATGATCATCGGGATGATACGGTAATCGACCTTGCGAAGCAGTTTCCTCTCTGTGATTTCGTCCACGAAATCGACCGAGCGTGAAGCATGTTCGAGGCGAACGTCTTGCAGGCCTTCGTCTCCTTGCTTTTCCCGCCCGGAACTTGAGGGTGAAGTCATGGTATTTGCTTGTTATTGGCCGTATGGTGGTAGGACGATGGACAATGGAGGTTTCGATAATCGTTGACATTCGAAGGAGAGTATGCTTCTGACGACATTCAAAGGACAGGGGAAAGAGACCTGGCTTAAGCACCTATATTTCCTATCTTCATTGTTAACGTCATGAAGATACGTGCTGTTGACCTCGGTTCCGATGCAGCATTCATCAGATGCCCAGACACCTTGAGCTATATTCTGGAAGTATGACTGGGGTTGGCGTGGCACGGATGGGGTAGGCGCGGCAGAGGTGGAGGTGGAGAGGAAGGATGATTGGCAAGTAAGGTATAGATCTTGGATTCTGTAGGCCCTCTACAATCGTTCTGATCAGCAGTGCTTTCACGAAAACTGCTTCTCTTGGAGCTGTAGGGCAAAGTTAGACAAGGAACGCAATGTGGCGTTTATCCTCTGTCGTCCTTTGGAGCCATGTCAGTAGATGGTGAGAGATATGGAATCTCCGCTATTGGCATTTTGCCGTGCTACATTGGCAAAGGACGTACGTCCACGACCGGTCGTGGGACATAAGCATGCCCCCTCTACCTCGGTCGTCAGACGGCGTCGACCAAGACTCAGCCTACTTGGCAGATGGATATCCAGCGTCATACAGTCTACTCCAGAAAAGTCAAGAGAGGAGTCGCTCGGTAGATAAGCGTGTGGACTTTCATTCGCCTTCACCCGCTTGCGCCTGACGATAACGGGCGCGGTCTTTAAAGTAAAGACCATGAGGCAGAGTCTCAAGAGGTAAATCCGTCTCCGTGATACCTCCAGATCTACCTTGGCTGTGGGGTTTCTGTGTACAACGCTGTATTGGATACTTCAAGTGAAGAGAAGAGGTGGGCAGTAGACCAGACCAACCAAGCAGAGGTCGTGTCAATTTTAAGAGATGTTGTTGTCGGTCATCATTCGCCAAATGCAAAATGGCAGGACCGGTGGCCCGAGCGTCCGACTTCAGAGGTTCATCAATCATGCTTTCGGAGGGTTGAAACAATTCTCAGGATACTTCAGAAGTAGCGCTACTATTTGAATTTCTCTCAGAATGGGACCAATAGTAGAAAACTAAATATATAAGCACATCATTACATAGATTTTTCGGACAGCACTAAATGGCCTCTCCCTACTTCTCTCTTCCCACCCTTCTTCCTGGAGCCAGAGAGTGTATATCATCATGTACATATGTATCCCTTGGGTGACGCATCAAAAGAAAAAAGAAAGACGCCCCCACACGGAGCCTGAGCCCACGTACGGGCAGAAATAATTGTCTAAAACAGTATTGAAAGCAGAACATTCGCGTGGATTCTTCGAGGTAAGTGGGTTTTGTTGAAGGGTCGAGTTCTGATCATTGCTGTCGAGATATCCACAACAAGAAGTAACGACTCGTTTGCGTCGAATTCGATGTCACGTTTCGTGACATGCTTGGGACGGCCAATGCGTCCATCACACAGCCTGAGCAATCTAATGTCAGGACATGGGATGGGAGCTGGCGGGAATTTGGGGGTTGATGTCGGCCAGCATTTCCACAAAGTTGGAAATCTAGATGACGTACTGTTGGGAGAGCAAACGAGTTAGCATGAACGAATCAGATCAATTGCAGTTTAGGGTTGATGAGACTTACAGGAATGAAGAGGTAAGGAACTCTCCTCTCGTACTCCTTCCAGGCCTCGCCGTACTTCTCTCTGCACCTCTGGATATCCCTCGTGGCCCGGTGGATGATCATGAGGCAGAAGAAGAGAGGGTAGAACCAAGGGAAGGGGCTGTTGAAACCGGTGATCAAGCCCCAGCAGAACGCAAAGTAGAAATCGGCGGTGTAGTTGACCTTGCGCGCGTACTTGTACCAGCCGTCGCAGAGAAGGTTGTCGCCGGTGGCGGTGGTGATGAACTCCGGGTTCTCGACATACTTCCAGGGGAGCTGGGGGAAGGTGTTACGGTGGACGTGGTAGCCGCGCTGCATGCTGCGGAACATGCACTTCTGGCTGTTACCAGTATCCCAGACCCAGTAGGCGAAGAGGTAGGTGGTGTAGATGAAGACCAGGAACGGCTTGGACCAGGCGTAGACGCTGGGGTCGTGGTTGGCCAGGTAGATAGTGCAGTGGCAATAGGATAGCGGGACACCAGCCAGGTTCCAGAAGATGAGCATGAAGCCCCACTTCTCGTAGTACATGTCCCAGGTGGTGACGATCATCTCCTCACCCTTGCAGCAGGCGTTGGCGTACAAGAAGTGGGCCATGGTCAGGAAGGCAACCTCGGGGGTCACGTAGC